>NEEE01003093.1:5359-15856 GCA_002278615.1 Pogonus chalceus
TTTTTTTTTCAATATAAAATTATAAGCAAAATAGAAATAAAACCAATAACTAGGACAATATGGCGGACTTAAACCATTTTCTTATATCAAAAATGTAATATGACATGTGCCAATAAAGTGTCATTTCACATCGATGAGTGACAATATTTTTTGTAGCGTTAAATATATAAATAAAATATCTTGCAACAAGTTTTGATAAATAAACTGCATATGATTGTAATTAAAGTGTGTTCAAATGATTAAAATAACTGAAATGAAAGTCTTTAATTAATAGATAACAATTAACAGTAATTTTCGATGAATGTTTGTGTATTTAATTGTAATTATTTGCTAGATAACATGGCATATCATTCTAATTTTCGTAAATGCATACTGTTTACCTATGGGATAGTTGCGATGCATATTATGTGTAATATACTAATACTGTACCAATTAATCATCGTATTTTACATTTATTACAAATTAAAACCAATACATTAAACCATATAATTAAACAATACTAGTTTAACATTTAAACGATTTCCATTGCATTCAAATTGTCTAACGAATACTGCAAACATAAGTTATATTGTCTATTTTAATGAACTGGATAATTATTTCAATTCAATGTTCAAGCAATCATTATAATAGATTTGTTTCACTAATTAATAATACACGTTTGTAATCGTATTCATTAAATATCACCTATTTCTAAAAAATAAACTAATTTATCTGTCAATGCTAGTTGAAACATATTTCAATTTACACTTTTAATTGTATTACATGAAAAACCAGAAATGAATTCAAACGTAGATAAAATATATAAAGCTACTAACAAAAACGTATTTTTTTATAAATTAACAATCAAATTATAATTCTTCGTCGCCTTTTGTGGAAATTTTCTATAATTTTGTACATACTTGGTGGTTAAAATACGTATAAATATTTTAAATAAATAAATAAAATGTTTATCTGTAATTGAATCTATATATTTTTGCTTTTATTAACAAATGAACAACTCATCAAAAATAATTTTTATATAAATAAGTGTTTTATTGTTTTTAAATAAAATTAATAATTATCATTAATTAGTAATCTGATTACTGAAATATGAATTATTTTTATTTCATTTAGTATTTCATTATTAAAAAGTAAGTATATAATAAATTTTAGTAAATATTTTATTTATATATTTTGAACTTGATTGAAAATTCAAAAAGAAAATCTTCCTAGCTATATTATTTGAAAATAATTGCTTGAATTCGTATTTGGTTAAACATTTAAATGAAATAGTTTAATGTACTTAAATAATATCATAAAATATTTAATTAAGCTTGTTTTCAATTATGACTTCCTAATCTTAGTAAAGACCAATAATGTTACCCTTTATTTTATCTCTCTTTCAGTCGCTAAAACTCTATACATAACAGCATTTACTAAAAATTTGTTTGAAAGGCTTTGAAGAGTCAGAAGGTAACATGGATTCAAGTTAAGTTAAAAATTTAAAGCAAGCTATCCAAGTCACATATATTAAATAGCTGTAACTTTAATTATACTTAAACCGTAATAAAGCAAATAATAAAACCCTTTTTGTTTTTTCCTTCTTATGCTTATTCAAACTCAATTTATTACATTTCTTTCTTTAATTTTGTTTTGAAGGAGCTTAAAGAGTCAATAGGTGGTAGTATGGATACAAGTCGTGTTCAAATTTGAAGCAAGCAGTTTAAGTTATTTCATTGATTTAAATGAGTGACGGTCTGCTTTAAATACTAAATTCAATCGTACTATCAGTTGTTTCAAAGTCATTCAAACCAATTTTAATAATTTCTCAAAAATATTAAGCAGTAGAATATGTATAGTTTATTTTTTAAGAAATAGATTTAAAGTTGTGAATTTTTTAATATTGTAAATACAATCTTCTGTACTTAATATCGACAAATAAGCAAGGTTTGTCGACTGAAATCACAGTGTTTGATATCTTGATACAGAGAAGTGGTGTTAGTAGATAAATGTACTAACACATGACGCGTAACTATAGCAATAGCAGATTCATTTATCGCTGTAACTAACAAGCCAGTTAGGCATGGTCGTTTGTAGACAACGTTGTACCACTACAAAACCGTCAACATACATTGACGAACGTTTGCTGCTGCGCAAACGATTACACGTTACGTGTAACGGTTAACGCCCAATCTGTCGACTGTCCCATCTCATACGTTTTCGTTAAGACTATACAAGTATTGATATTCAATTAATATTATTAAACTTTATATTGCAAGTTCTTTAAAAAAAATATTCTAATGAACAGTCGTTTAATGCCTGAATAAACTACGGAGCTCTTTATATTTAGACACATTTAAAACAGGAAGAGAAACTGCTTTATTATAATTTTTTGCATTCAAATGTCTTTAGAATAGATAGGAATATAATTTGTGCAATTCATAAAAATTTATTGAATAAAGATCATTTCATATATATTCAAAAAGCTTTCACTCATCCCTGAATTCAGTTCTCATCGTGCATCCTGGGAAGTTGGTCCTAGCCGGTCACCATCAGTAGCAGTAACAGCAGGATCTGTTTACACATCGCTTCGCGGTGTACGCGTGTGTGAGAATCATCGACCATGCCGCCACCTAGTCGTATATCTGTGAACCACGAATGTTTTACACCCCCGTACAGCACACAGTACACGTAGGGTACTGAATGGGGTGCTCAATTAATAAAATGAGCGCTGAAATCAGTCGTACCACAACTTGTCTGTTATCTACTAAGCGACCGAGGAAATTGAAAATGCGAAAATGTGTCCGCTTTGTTTTTTTTTTTTTTTCAGTTTCATGGGAGTATTCGTTTATTATTATTTTTTTTGTTTTGTTTTGTACTTTGCATGTAATGTTAATTTTACTAATGAACTTTTTATTGTGTTTATTTGATTTACTTTAACGATATAAATAAAACAAAAACGAAACATTTATTATAACAAAAATGTAATTCAATTCCCAAGTATTTATTCTAGAAGGCAAGATGTTCAAGTAAAATAAATAAGAAAAATTTATAAGTATGCTTTACCTTTATTAAGTTCTAAGGAAAATCTAATATTTTCGAAGCATTTTAACCATAAATAGAGCCATTTTTCTAAAGCACGGAAAGTAGCATCGAAAACACAAACAAAATGATAGAAAAGAAAAGGAACATACGACATTCGAAAACCGTAAAAACGGTTTCTTTCTTAAAGATTACTCTTTAAAACACAGACAATGTTTCCACTGCGGGGTATTTGTAAGGATCTCGATATTATATGCCCCCAAGAGAGCTTCGGCTACTGGACGCCGACGAACTACACAACTACAGTATAAACATATTCCTGCAACACTGGAACTATGCAAAATTATATTTTGTACTTATTTCACAGGATTTTCAACATATTTCAACAATATATAATAATATATCTTCTATTAAAACCTTGTAAATAATAAATTTTTCTTTTTTTTTTATAAATTAAATTTACTTGTTTTATAAGTAAATCAAGGAATAAAATATCTACAAAAATTTTTTGTAAAGTATAAAAGTTAATAATAATAAATACTACGATTAATTCTCATTCAAAATTCATTATTTGTTCTGTTGGCGAGCTTCTTTGTTTCTAGCGTGTTCAAGAATTCAAATGTTATTTCTGTACTTCAAGTTTTAATTTATTGAATATATGTTTAACTTTCTTAAAGAAACCTCTTTATAATTATTTGATTCTATAGTTCCTAAATCTGTATTTAATAAGAACGATTTACTAGATCAGTTTTTATAGTTTAATTTCCTAGGGATACAAATTTAAATAGACTTTAATAAAAAACAAAAATTATTTGATGAATAGCTTAAATTAGAAAACTTAGAGCTTGAAAATAATTTAACTTTTGAAACAAATTGAGATATTTATTGAATTATTTAAAATATTGCAACAATTGGCAACATATTAATCTGTTAGTTTTATTATTAAGAATAAATTTTATTTCTGGTTCTTTAGGATCCATGAAGAAACTTAATTTTAATTGTAACTATATATAGAAGACATATAAAATAAAATATGTAATATATTTAAAGAATATATTGGCGTTCCGCTATTAATTGTAATTGCATTATACTGTGGTTGTTGGTGGCCAGCAGTGCAGTCGTCGCCAACATAAACCTTTTACATCCCACGACCGCAATATGAGTCCAGGGACTACCTAATCCTCGCTAGCCAGCGCAAGGAAGACACCGCCGCCAAAGCCACGTGTCGCAACATACGACTCCCGAAGCGAAGCGAATCCAGAACAATACTGCTACTTTACCCCAAACTTGAATCACCAATTGATAAATCATTATTAATACCAAATATTATTTTATTTATATAAATAATTAACAGTTTTGAAATATTTCCAAGTGAGTTTTATATAATTTTAACCGAGGATGAACATCCTTTCAGTCGACATATTTCATAGAAGTTCCGTGGCTGGAAATGGTTCTGCAATTTATGTCAGCTTCTGTGAACGACCACTAACGTTGCTTGTCAACATTCTTTAAGTTTTTCGTCAAATTTCTAACATTCTGTCGTTGTGACCCGTTACTGTCACATTCAATAAAATTTTCAAATAGAATTTTCAATAAAATTTTTAAAATGTTACAATCAATAAATAACTTTTACGTTTTTTCGTTATATACTTACTTCATTTGAATTTTCGCATATTTTGCTCTAAGCTTTGAACATTTTTAAAGGTTAAATTATTTGAAATTCCTAAACTATTTTTGAAATAAATGAAATTTTAAATAATGTGGTTAAGCTAAATATTTTATGGAGCTATGTATATTATATATTATTATAATATTATAGTATATTTTAGTAATGTTTAAATATTAATTTATATGTGCCTTTGTCTTTTAATGTGAAAATATAAATATGCTTGTCGACTTCTTTTAATAAGGTTGGAATTACTTCCTTTTCCTCTTCGTAAAATATAAATTTGTTATTGCTATGTAGTCGTCAAAGTGCTCGGACGGCACAGAAAATATGGTGTTGTAATGTATTTATTTTAATTCATTAATAAATTGTTTTTAATATTACAAATTATTTATTTATTATAAATTAATATTAAATATTTTATTAATATTACAAAAAGTATATAATACATTAAATTCTATTTTATTNATTAATGTAGCGAAACAAATACTGTTATTATTCAAATTATTATAGTGTAATACATAAACAGTTGTGTATAAATTTTTAATTATTACATTATTTTTTATAATTTATAACATATTAAATTGATAGATATCTTGGAAAATAATTCCGCGTTTTAGTTCAACCTTCAGAAATATGAGTTTTATGAAATTATCTATACGTTTAAAGATTTAATGTAATGCTTAAAGTATGGATTTTTTTTTGTAATAGTAAGATTATATATCAGGACTTTTTGCAGATTTTATTTTTTTTATAAAAATCTCCACGAATAAATGGAATATTAAGTTGAAACTTTAGAAATATACGTTTTATTTAATTTTCTATCGATTAATGCATTCAAAACTATGTTTAAAAATCAATAAATTTTCTTAAAAATTGTAAGTTTTGCTTCAAACATTTTCTCGCAAAAAATGAATAAGTTATTTAGTTTTAACTTTGAAAATGAGTATTTAATTCAATTGTTTATAGAATAATGCTTTCAAAATAATACCAAAAAAGTGGGCGGTAATATAAAATATTAAATAAATTATAATATAATTTTAAAGACTTAAAAATATGAAACTGAGAAAGTTTGAACTGAATGAAATTTATAAACAATATTAAAATATCAATTACATCGAAAATTTATAAACAAATCTGATGTATAATTAACAAGTAAACTGAACTTTCCTTACAATTGATAAACATTTGTTCAAAATTACTCTCATAAGTATATTTGATACTAGATGCCGTATAAAACAAAGTATATATACACAAACTTAGTGGTTTATTGTTTGTGGATGATAGGTTAACTTCCAACTTTCAAAATATTATTAGATATAGTTTCTGCGGTTACGCTGATTCCAATATAATATAGTTACTTGTAACTTTTGATAAGGGTACTCTTGTCCTTATTTCCTGTAATGTTTGATCTCTTTATCTTATTATTTATTATGTTTATATATTTCATATTTGATTATTTTAAATAAAAAACAATGAAGCGCAAATAACAGAAAAAAATTATCATAAAATTGTATATTTTCATACGTTTTTTAAACATCAAATAAACTATGAACATTCACAAAACAAAAGTAATATTAACGTAAAATTTTATCACAGAATAAAATTGGAAAATACATTAAAATGTGAAAATAGTTTCTAAACCAGAAAGGAATTATTGGAATTTTTTACAAAGTTCTATTGATCATTGCTTTGTTTTACAATGTTGGCCTGTAGTTTTTTGGTCCGGAATTAAATTTCCGATTTCCGTAGCTGACGTCTCGGAAATAGAAACAAACGTTGTTGTATTTTCCGCCATTGTTTTTGTGCGCGTTAAACTAGACAACTGAATGATACTGAGAATACACTTCGCATTGCTCTTTTATCATAAAGATCTTCCATCATAAATAAAACAAGATGTGAAATTTAAATTCAAATATTTTCATCTCGGCTTGTACTCAGAATACATTATATCATTCAGTATATTTTGCATCGCATTGCGATGCCATTGTCTTTTCTCTTGTGGTACACCTAGTAACTGGAATATACTTCTTCAATATTATTGATTAAATTATTTGTTGCTGATGCAGTTTCAATCAATTCTTTACTATTTTAATTTTAGATTTTAACGTCACCGTAGTTTGAAATAGCATTTGTGACGTCACAGAAAAAAGTACATATAGAAATTTTTATTGGTTATATTGTATAATTTGTAACGTATCCACATGTTCGTGATAAAACATAAGACATCGAATACAGTTATCTATTCCTGTCAAGCGTCCCGGTTCCGTCGTCGTCTGGAGATACGTCTTACGTATGTAATATGCGTCAAGGCATCATGGAGACATAGGTTCACGCTTTCAGCACGGCTTACCTTAGTTCTGCAGTCGCATACTGATACTTCAGCCAGTTCCCAAGTGAATTGATATGTTTTAAGTTCCTGCATTTTAATTGTTTGATTTCAAGTTGCAACGGATATGAATTCTACCGGCGCGGCGCATTGCTACAACCATAAGCCTGCTTGGGAATAATAATATTGCAATCGGGAATATTCCAGAGCTATATGTACAGTATACAGTCGTTCAGGAGACTGAAGAACAACGGGAATTCGTTTCTCTTTCCGATTATGTTCGGTTGTAAATTTTATAAGCTCCGTTTTTACCCGGAACAACTACTAATTTAAATTATATATGTATATTCTTCTATTTTATTGATTATTTATTCTTATTACTATTTTAGAGAAAATCGCTTATTTTTTGGAATCATTTTAATATCCTAATTCGAATCGCAATCAAATAAAATGTTTATTTTTTAATATATTCTCTAATAACATAATTATTTTCTAAAATTTTCGCACAATATTAAAATTCTAAAAATCGAAAAAAATCCATGATGTATAGTAAAATCTTAATATTTTTTGAAAAATCGCCCATTTTTATGCATTATTTTGAATGCTTAAATCAAAAATAATATACCGTAATATGTATTTCTACGGATTGAACTTAATAGCGCAATTATTTTTTTAAATTTTCTTAATAACCAAAATATTGAAAATCAATAAAAATTCCTCATGTATAACTTTACTTTATTAAGAACATTATTTTAAATGCATAAATCGAAAGAAAAGATAATTAAGTATGTTAATATATAAAATATTCAAAATTTTAAACAATTGTTTCAATTATCAGTATCTTAAGGAAGTAAAATATGAATATCAGGAAAGCTTCATATTATAAAGTTATCTTTATTTAAAAGAGAAATATTGTTTTTCGGAAGAAATTGAAAAAAATATATGGTTACTATAATATAAAGTTATCTCATGTATTAAATTTAAATTCTATATGTTCTAAAAACATAGTTATGGTTGCAATACGAATGTTTTCATTGCGAAAAATGTGGCGGGCAATAGAAAAAAATTTTAACATAAAAGCAAACATCTCGAAGAAGAAAAGAAAAATGAAATAGAAAAAATAACGCACAGGAAGTTCGTAACAAAAAAGAAAATAAAAAAACACAGATGGCTGCAGGTACATACACAGTGTATAGACACGTTTGCAAGCACGTACACCTTCACAAATGTAAAAATAAATATAGAAATACACGAAGCATGTTAGAAGCAGAAAATATGAACACAACACAGATTCACGGATCGTAGTGGTTGCAGGACGAGCCCGATTCTTACATATGAATATCTGATTTGAATAATGCACGCACGGACGGTCTCATCGACCCCTGGCATCCTGGCATCCTGGCAGCCGTGTCCCTCTAACACCCCATGAAGTCGTCGCCGAATAAAAGGGGAAACCGTCTACTAGTACAAGCTGATATATCCAGCCAAGCATAAGTCTTGCAAAATCACACCAAAAATCTCATTTCCAGCTCGGACGTGCAAATGGGTTCAGCTTGTATGCAACCACCCTTATGCGTAGCATAAATAGTCCCGGATTTTATGGGGAAATAGATAGATGTTAGGATATTTGCATTTCATTCAACAATATTGTCCAAATCGAATTAGGAATCTCACTTTCAATTTGTTTTCATCTTAAAAGATTGTCTCTTATTTCTTATTTATTATTTTAATATAAAAACTTATTCATAAATAAACTTTTGATCTCAATTACTCAGCAAGTATCATTTATGTTAAATAACAAGTTGAAAAATTATATTTATATTTAATTTTTAGAATAAATTTTTTGTTATTTATTTTATATAAAATTATATCAAAAAGATTTAAATTTACATAATAATTCGTCCAGAAATTGCTGTATTTAAAATTGTTTTTTTATATTTTAAAATGAAAATGAGATAAAAATAACATTGCTTATAATTGTACGTCAATAACTAAATTAAAAATATTCTATGTAAATTTAAATGTAATGTAAAATAATAATAAAAATTATATATTAAATACTGTAATTTAATTATTTTAATATTACAGTATATAAATATATAAAATAATTTAAATGTCATAAAAAAATTTAAAATTTATACAAATGAAATTCATTTAAAAAAAGTCGTAATTCAGTTTAAACGGGGTTCTGAAATTTCGAATGCAACGAACAGTCACCGATAACGATGCTAAATACGGGGCATAATACAGATAACGTAAACATTAACATTTGCATAGTAAACTGTATTCATGCATATTTAAATATTTATTGCATAAATCGACATTTAAATCACAGAAAAAATAGTTTTTTCATTTTCTAATATATGCATAAAGTTGATGCTTTTCAAATATGTTAATTATCGTCATTTACAAAGAATATGTTATCATTTTTTATTTGATTCTATTTTAATTATTTGTTGTCCAAATACAAACAATGATTTTATTGCTTTTAATAAAGTTATTCTTGAATTATGAAATAGCAAAGAATGATCTTTATTTATACTTTAAAATGTATTGAATAGTAATTTACATTTTGCTTCTTCTGTAAATAAACACTTGCTCCGAAATGTAAACAAGATATTCTATCATTTAGTAATATTTATACTACAAATTGTAATAAGCTTTCTTATACTCCTACAACTACACCTACTTTGCAATAAAATCAATATAAAGGAAGATAAATGCATAAATATGATTTATTTAGTTCAACAGTGACGACTGTAAAATGCTATTTATACAATGAACGGTAATTCAATATATCCTACTCCTGCAAATACACCTGCTAGAAAATAGAAAAGGCGTAACATGCTTTCATTGAAGTTATATTACTAAATGCTTCGTATTTATATTACGATCAGTAATAAGTATGCCCCCACTTTTTCAGATTTACCTTATATGGAATAGAATAAATATGCATTGGTGGGAGTAGCTATCATTGAAATTACATTTCTAAATGCTTCGAATTTATAGTACGATCAGTAGTAAGTATCTCCCTCACTTTTTCAGATTTACCTTATATGGAAATAAAATAAATATACATAGGTGGAATTAGCTATCATTGAAATTATATTCCTAAATGCTTCGTATTTATATTATGACCAGCAATAAGCATGGCCCTATTTTTGTCCTTTTACCTTATATGGAATAGAATTAACATACAAAGGTAAAACTAACTATGATTGAAGTTACATTTCTAAATGTTTTATATTTTAACTTCGATCAGTAATAAGAATTCCCTCACCTTTTCAGATTTACCTAGGAAATTGCATTTCGAAATGCTTTGTATTTATACTACGATCAGTAATAAGTATATCCACACTTTTATAGATTTACCTTATATGGAATAGAATAAACTTGAGAAATGCAAATTGTTTAATACAGTAATTATGTTTTCCATTCCTGCAAAAGCGCCTGCTATGATATATATATATATATATATATA
>NEEE01003104.1:6707-19749 GCA_002278615.1 Pogonus chalceus
GTCGAATAATTTTATTGTTAGTTTTTTAAGATATATTAAACAATTAAATAAAATTAAAATTTAATTTTATATTTAAATTTAAAAAAAAAGTAAAATTAAAGCAATGTACTTATATATAATATAAAAACAAACTAAGAAAATTGTAATATTTCTATATAAACACTTTATAAAATAGTATATTGTCTGAGTGACACTACAGGGGAACTCAGACACTAAACAATTCTTGATTTCCACGAGGAGATATTTATTTTGTTACAGAATATCATCATTTTATCTTATTCCAGATCTTATAAATGATTCCATACACTTGAGTATTGTCTAACTGATGTGTCTCATGTTGACAATTGATGAAAGTGTAAATACGGCTAAAGAAAGGGGGATGTTTATCTAATTTTCACTTAAGATATACTTTTATGAGTAAACAATGCTTAAAGGTACTTTATTATGCTTTTTTTTTGTTTTCGTTTATTGATTTAATTTTTTTTAACATGGATAACGATTTGGACCAAAAATCCCTTTAGGATAGAATATTAGTAGTTATTATACAAAGCACGTAGAGATTTAAAAGCCAAACTACTCATTAGCCATCAACAAGCGATCGGGCGAGCTAACCACATGAAAGCCATTTGGGGCAGCCGAATAAATTCAAATGGCCAGATTGGTTTTGTTTCATCGTTTATTTTTTGTTTCATTTTTGTTTTGCATATCTCATGAGAATCATGTGTGTCACACACCCGTACAAAC
This sequence comes from Pogonus chalceus, assembly GCA_002278615.1. Lineage (NCBI taxonomy): Eukaryota > Metazoa > Arthropoda > Insecta > Coleoptera > Carabidae > Pogonus > Pogonus chalceus. Next base: position 7,452 of record NEEE01003104.1, read on the forward strand.
AAAAAAGTATTTCTCATTTTTCACACATTTCCAAAATCAAAGCTTTGCTTTTGATATTTTTACGTTTCAACGTTTCATACTTTGATTATTTATTATTGTACGTTGCGGAAACCAATCGGATTATTTTATTAAATTTACTTACCTAAAATACCAAGCCGGTAATTTATCGTGATAAACACAACATTACCGTAACTTGATAAAACACAACCGTCGTATGGGTTCCCGGAGTTCCATTCATAGCTTTCTCCGTGAATATATACAATAACTGGGTATTTTCTTAACCCACGGTGCGAATCTGAAACATAAATAACAAAACTTATCCAAGTGAATTATTCATTGGTTTTTGTACACAATTTTATCAGGAAACGTTAATTCAAGATATACAAATCGTAATCAAGAAAACTAGTAGACTTATAAATAATACTGAGAGTTTTCTTAGACCTACTTTAAATATCTAAAGATTTTAACATTATTCAGTTAAGAAAAACTTATTTTGAAAGATAAATGTAATAAAATTTAAATGAAAACGTATAGTATCTCCCCAAAAACATAATCTATTTATTAAGAAAGGAAGACAACAGCCAACATCTTAATTTTATTATTTCTCGCAAAGTTTTATTTCCAAGGAAAGAAAAAAGCTAATGCAAAAATGACATGAGCATATTTTAAAAAAGTTTTCAAATTAAGAGACGCTTTACAGAGTTTTGTTTTTTCTCATTGAACCGGAAAACGTGATCCGTTTTATGTCCCAGATGAGTCGGGGTCGATGAGGTGCCGGGCTAAGTTGTTGCCTTACAATTATTGTCATTTTACGGGTAATTTAATGGCCATATTGTTTACATTGATTTCCTGGAAGATTAAATTTTAAAAATGGGGAGTTCTTTTATATTAAAACATTAAATTCATTTGCATATTACAGCATAAAACTATATAAAAACATTTTGATTAAAAGATTCTCCCACGACCATTCTATTTTGCTCTATTTCACAATATTTCTCATTCCATAGACTTTGATCCAGGATTCAGGGATTCGTGTGGGATCAGTATAAGGAATTTGAACGTAATCGAATCAAATATTCTAGTTGTTATCTTTCTTTTTGAAGTCCTACTTAATTTAGTTCCTTTCTTATACAGTACATTATATCAAGATATTGTTATAATATGCATTTAAGTTTGAAATACAAATACAAGTTTAAAACATTACTTAAGCAAATTGTAGAATTAATTATTTTGCTTAATTTCAAAATTCTTTCTTATAAAATAATAAGGTGAATATTTTTGATACAAAGATACTCTGCAGATAATGTGAAGGAAGAACAAAGATCTTAGGGAATTTTGAAATAATTCCTTAGTTATATTCGTTTTCTATATATTTGGTTTACTATATAGATTACTCCAATTATTGTTGTGTTTTTGTTAATATTATTTTATTTAGTTTTGAATTTTTCAAATATATATCCTTTTTGTTATTTACAAAATGACCATTAATATTTCAGTTGTTCATAACTAGACTATTGATTTTTATAAAATGTATAAAATTGCACAATATCAAATCAATGAATAATTAAGTTTGGTGTAAATTTCAAATTTATTATTGGCTGAATATTGATTAAAAAAAATTGAAACAAACTATTTTCAAAACTTTTTTTTTATATACACAGTTTGAATTTGCTTATAATTATTATTATTTTGATAAAGACGTAACTGCAGTCAATATTTTTATTATATTGATAAATTATTGAAATAAAGTTTGGAGTACTTAAGAACTGATTAATTTTTGTAAAATTTTAATCTAGTTGCATCAATAACTGAATAAAATGAAAATAGGTAATATAATTTGAATAAATTAAGAATTCATATTAAATTGTGAGGGAATTCAGTACGTCAGCGATGTTACAACAATAAAGGGTAAATTTATACATGCATTTAAAGTCTGAAAACAAACATAGTCATGGTCATGACACTATCGCATCCGGTCCAAATGAACATAGCGAAACGAAATGGTCTGGTTTAGGTTAGCACGTTCTTGTTTCGGGTTCCGACGACACCTTTGAAATGTGTAATGCACTCGTATGCCGGCCACGGTCAATATATTTTAATGAAAGCCGCTTGAAAAGGGACTGTTGATTCGCTGCTCTCAAGGGCCTAATGTAAAATGCAATAGCCACCCGTTTCCGATTTTACACCTCTTCACAACGATTTATTGCCGAATGTGTTTCACTTTCCACCTTTACTTTCTTATTTTACTAGTCATGTTACCCCAAAAAGTAATTCTTTTTTATTAACCATCAGTAATAGACTCTACATCATTTGCAGTGCAGTGAACTCCTCCCCATTCGTCAAATCTCATTCGTAAATAATTCCCTACATCACACGACCGGAGTCACAGAATTAGAACTTGAATTAATTATTACCATATTAACTACCCTTGGATATCAAGTCATATGGGATGGGATTTGGAAAAAGAGTTCAAAGGTATGCCACCAGAGCGCTGTTGTTGTCGATAACGCCGTGTAGCGCTTTCGTGGTAAAACAAGGAACAAGAATATAACAAGTTTAGTCAATAAAATTGCGCGCAGCCGCGTCGCGACGCTACCCAATTGCCCATCCGCCCATTTAAGCTTTGAGCTTCTATCGACCTATACAAACAAATATGCCTCTGGCACTAAAAACCACAATTTCTATTAGATATTATTTCAAATTGAACCAATTTAAAAGGTATTATTACTATTAGATAGTATATGATTAATTTTTGGGAGTAATAAAGAAGAAATTGAGTTCAATAATTGATGGAGGATTAATGCAGGTACATAGATGGAGTCTCACGTAGTGACAGTACATGAGGCGACACGCCATGTAATAACGTACAATATCCTACGACATCAATCACCCTTTGACACGTAGCAGCAACCGCATCAAGCAAGTACCAAAGGTGACGTCTTTCTCTTATTATGTCTCATCGTTTCTTATCTCCCATTCCCGGACCTCGTTCGAATTCGTTTGGTAGCGTCACCCATTTACTGACTTCCTCTACTTTCAACATTGTTGGAAGTTATTATTATACTAAGGCTGACATTCAGTTCTGTTGGAGATGAACGGTTTGATGGATGCACTGACGCGTGCTAGAATGTGAATTTCTGAAACATTTTGAGAAATGTCCGAATCGGAATGTCATTTCATCCGTAAAATTTAATTTTGTGTGCGTTGAATGCACGGCTGCCGACCCCAAGCTTATATAGGACAAGAAGTTGTCATTTTCTATTCTCATGTTTTATTTTTAGTATATTAAACTATGCTGAAATGAACATTTATAAAATACTTATTTTCTTTTTATTACTATGACAAATACATTTTATAACTCTCTTGGACTTTCTTTTTTACTTCTTTTACTTTTTTGCCTTTTCATTTTATTGGTAGAATAACGATTTGTCTATATATTTTAATAATTATTTATGCTTTTTATAAAATAAAATATACAAATATTAATAAGTTATTTTACAACTATAAAATGCAAAACAATATTTTCAAGATACTAAAACGTTTAGAACAAAATAAACTGATATGTTACCTTATTATTTTGCAAATTTCTTGCCAAAATTTCTAATTAAATTTTAATAACCAGTTAAATAAATAAGACACAAACTTTATATCTGCCTAAGTTTCTAAGTTATATGTGCAAATATGCATTATGTTAAAGAGCGCGACTTAATATCTATCTTAGTTTTTGAGATATTTTCAAGAAACTGAATTATTGAAAAACAGTAAGAATCGCTGACGTATAATTTCAGTTTTTTTGCAAGATAGTTCTAAATCTTTAATTCTACAAATAAAATAGGATATATTTGATATTTTTGCAATTGATATCTTGCAAAATACTATGAATTAAAATCTTAGTTAATGAGATATTCTCAAAAAATTAGTGGAAATTGCTAATACCCAACCTTAGCTCTTTCACAAAATAATTATTTCTACAAATACAACAGAGTATATTATATATTTTACAAACTATAATCTTAAGAGCAGAAGATTTATTTTAGCTTTCAAGATATTTCCAAACAAAGCGTATAAATTGTTTAAATTTTTGCGACTAACTAAAATATTATGAATATAGACTAATAAATAAAGTATAATAATAAGAAAGTAATACATATTCTGAAAGAAAATCGGATGAGTAAAAATAAATAGCGCATAATACGAGAGAAAGTAGACGAGCCAAATGTTATTTATTTACGTATGCTCATATGATATAAATGGTCACTAATGGACTATACAGAAGTTTGCATTACAAAAACAAAAAAAAAGAACGGAGAAAACAAAAAAAATAAAAACGCAAACAGAAATGGAAACAATGATATGTATTCTTTGTATTTGCGTTGCTTTTCAACGATCTGTATCAATGTTTTTGTTAAGGGTTATTGCATTACGCAGCATCCTGGAAAACGATACAAACCAAAAGGGACATAAAAACAGCCGTATACTATGCAAATCTTGTGAAATATAAAAATTTTCTTCAGCTGAATATTCTTCCTATCAGCATCAATTTTTTCTAGACATATTGAAAACTGGCTCGCAAATTTTCAAGAAAGCTCTAGAAAATAAATTGAATTATCTGAAAATTTGTAAAATACCGTATGAAGTATTTTAACCATTCCATTTCAATACATCACTAAAAGCTATATTTTATCTTATATCTAAGAGAGAGAGAGAGAGAGAGAGAGATTTTCTTAAGAATAAACTAAGTGTAGTAGTAGTATCTTAAGGTAGTGAAGTATGTATTGTAATTTTGATTGAAGTCTCCGTTTCTGATTATCTTAGTCAAAGACATATAATACGTGAGTAATTAATATGTTTCAGTGAATTCACCTTGACGTAATATTCTGAATCGACGTGTTCAATAGAAACGATTCGATGAGATGAGATGAGATTTAGTAACGAAACAAGAGAGAAACACTGAAGTAAAGATTCGTTTGAGGTTCGCAGGCAATAGTATATGTGTCGTCAGTAATCAGGTCGCGCGTTCCAATTTAGCGGAATGAACATGGCAAGACACGCCCATCTTCCAGCTTTATTCTCTACATTACCTTTGTTCATCCGCTTTCTTATTCTTTCTCTTCGTCTAGAACTTTATTAAGAGTATTTTTACAGTGCTTTGCCACGCTGATTGTCCTTATCAAAGCGTTTCTACCTAATAAAGATTTAACAGTCGCGCTCTAGAACAATAAAAGTACAATTCAAAGTGTGTTCCCAATTGTACTTGTCGAACATTTATCCTAGTGCTTTAGGAGGGTCTCCGAAACGATCAACGACTATTATGCATATCCAAATTAAAATATCATCTAAATTGAATATTCAACTCTAACTTTAACAAGAAAACCCCAATAACCCCTAGTTAACATAATACTATCTTATTTCTTTATTCAATTAATACTCATTCAATATTTAATTATTGTTACATTATTTTTTTTTTGTAGAATGTGACAAACATTTCAGTAGCATAAATTTTAAATTAAATAGACACTAAAACCATAAAACCTATTATATTTTTCAAGATATTTTCAGAACACTGAAATGTTGTATTTGATAAATTATATTTTATAGCAAACAATATGCAAGATAAGCTGAAAAAATTGAAAAGCTTAGAATCCATAAAAATTGCTATAAAACCTACCTTTTTCTTCAAAATGGTCAAATTTATATTTTTCATAAATTATTCCTCAGATAAAAGATAATTTCATTAAAAATAGAATGTAAAAAAGCACGACTCAATATCTATCTTAGTTTCCGAGATATTCTCACAAAACTGAAAATCCTTGAAAATTACTGTTGTATAAACTTAATATTTTTTGCAAAATCAGTCAAGCTTTTATATTTCATAAATAATACATCAAATTTAAGAAAATTTCATACTAAGGGCTCAATTTACTATTTACCTTAGTATCAGAAATATTCCCAAAAAAAGTATTATTAATTAAATTTTAAAGAATAAAAAAGAGAGAAATTTAATATCTATACTTCTTTCCAAGCCTTATGCGAAACAAACGTTTGCAAATGTATGCTTTTTGTGAAATTACTAATGATTAGTAATTTCGGAAGTAATAATAAAATAAAATAAAATTGCAACACGGATATTTCCAGAAATTCTTAATGTCTAGAGAAAAATTAATAAATATGTATGCATATGAATAACTGAATACATTAAAAAAATAAATAATTCACAAATAATGTATTAAAATAATCCAGAAAATATTACAGTTGAAATATAAGCCTTTTTATCATACATTAACATCACATATTCATAAGTGGATAACCACTTATGTATGTATATTCCCCAGGTTGTTGAAACATAAAAATTATTTACTTCCCATATGAATAAAAGTATTTCAATTACTAAAATATAACATAATATTATTTTCATGAGCAATAACATTTAGAAAATATCTCGAAATGAAGTTAACCTTAATCGTTGTTAATTATAAGAAGTTTGAAAAAAGCCATTTTCTGAACGTGCATTTTTCTCGAAAAACCTGTATAGAAACCGATGAATCGTGTTCTTTACAATTTTCGTCTATTCGTGGCAAACTTTTAAAAGACGAAATCAATGACGTGTGGTCGCCAGCAAAAGAATTTTCACTTGTCCTAAGTTGGACAAAATTGCTTCAAACTGCAACATACTAATAAATTGGAAGTATTTTATGAGAAAATAAGACGATGAAATGTTGTATTTCAATTATTTCCTTAGTAATTTATGATAAAATATTCAGCTAGGTAAAACAAGTGTACTAATTTTGTTTTATTAGCATTTCCACTGGCATGGTCGATATAACAAGCATTGTATTACTATGTTATTTTTTTTTCTTTCCACCGAATGTAAAATTGACTTCACTAGATGTAAAAATAAATAATGGTATGTTTTAAAAGTATTTTGAAGGAAAATAATAAAAAGAATAATAGAGATAGAGTGGAGTAGGTAATAAGGTATCAGTAACAGTGAAAGCAGGAATCGGAAGCTTTGTGAATCACGTGCTTCCGCCATTAATTATGCACGCGTACGTTGGGCGTGAGTGGTAAACGCGTGGTACGCATTCAATTACGCGTTTGCATGCGAAGCTTGTTCGACCTGAAGCAGTAACATCCATAGAAACGGAAAATGGAACGTTTGGCATGCGGTATGCCTGGAGCTGAAGCTGAAGCTGGAACCGGAGTTGGAGCTGTTGCTCTGCTCTTACGCTATATATCTCACGTCGTAGCTTGCACTATACCTTACCTTTAGAGTCGCAATTCGATTGAGCTTCACACAAACGTTTAATTTACAACATTGCTTACAAACACCGACTCATGATTTTCAACAATTTTCCTTATTTGATTTTACGTAAAGTCAAATCCAATGCACATTCAAACCAAAGCTACATTTCTCATTCAATTATCTCGTTCTACAACAATCTAATATATTATTCTGACACAAATTATAATTTACTTTGAATATTTTATACTGTACAATTTATATATTTAAAACTCTCTAAAACTAAAAAAGTCCATGTTTTCACCAAAATTAAGTATAAAAAAATATGAATTCAGCTATAAATTTCAGCTTTCAGTAATATTTTATAATGTAATAAAGAATTATTATTATGAATTTAATGTAAAGTTTTTGTTTTTGTACATAACATAATTTATAAGAGTTAGAGTGTCATGAATAAATGTTTTTAATTTTCTACATGAACTGTTTTTATTTTGAAGTTATTTTAGAAAAGTAAGTTATTTAAGCGAATTCATTTTCTTCATATAAGGACAGCCTACCTCCATCATGTGTTATGATGTAGCACACATAAAAGCTCTAAATTCAAAGCGAACTTTTGCGCTGAGTCACGGAACAAGTGGGATGATAAGAATGGCGTTTGGGAGCGCCACCAGCTCGGACATCCTGAATTAGTCGGGCCGAGCTGTGCAAAGCCAAGGCAAGCTGGAGCCGCAGTCGAAGCTGAAACTAGGACTACTCCTGCCTAAGTTCACGCCGAGTTGGGCTCGTAAATTTCGCGGCCACGCAACTTTGTTCAAATTGTTGTGTGTCGTTACAAAGTTTAAAGCCGGAGGCCGCGTTCCACGACGATTTATGCATTTGATAATTATACAGGTTTAACACTGATGCTTATAAACATCACCGGATTCAAATTATATCATTTGTTATTTACTTGTCAACTTTGTTTTTAGTCTTATTTTGTATTTCTTATTCTATTCTGTCAATCAGAATTTACAATTATTTCATGAATATTTTATATTCATTACAATTAAAATTCAATCTCCATCTAATTATTATTATTATTATTTACGCATTTAATTCTTTATAAATAAATTAAAATTATTATATAGATATATAAATGAAAATATATAATAAAATCATTTAATATATTGAAAATAAATAAATTAAAGTCTGATATTTAATAATCAATTTATAATATAAATATTTAATTTAAAATTCATTTTGTTAGTTAGATTATTATTTTATTAAATAGGCCAGATATAAAATATATTTTATTATAATTATTTTTTTATTTGATTAAATAAATATTTGTATGTTTATTTAAATGATAAAGTACTTTTACTAATAAAGATATCCTTAAGTATTGAAGGAATTTCATTTAAAAATGTTTATTCATAAGTGAAAGACTTAGAATAAAAGACATCGTAAGTTAATTGTTAAAGACAAATAGTCAGTGAGGTTCCAAAGTTCAACAGGATATGCCGAAAGGAGAAAACGGACAATGTTAGAGAAATAAGCGAAGCGATTCCATTCGTAGACATTAAGATAATGTTCCAGCAAGTGCGGAAGTGGTTACGTCTGAGAAATCAGCAGAATTAATTCAGAACAGAATTCATTTATCTCTTCGTAACAGCTTCGGCTTCGGCTACGGCTTGGGCTTTGCCTGCAAACTTCTAATAGTTGACTAAAAACTAATCGAAATCTGTGCACTAGTGTTAGTTTACTTATATGCCGTTATGCCGTTTCATTTTACAACTTGTATTTATCTCTATCATTCTCTAATCTTTTAAATTGGAAAAAGTACTAAATTACTAACGCTGTGTAACTTTAAATTATCTTAGATACAACCATTATACTAAAATGTTAAAAATGACAAAAAATAGCTGGACAATCCTGCAATTTTTTCCAAAAATGACAAATATTTGGAGGTATTATTAATAATGCAATTATTTTGCAAAACTTTTACGAAAAAACCAAAATGTTAAAAATTGCAAAAAATAACTGGACTGTAGTGTAATAATTTTCGTCAAAAATGACCAATTTTTAAAGATATAATTTTCATATAATATAATATTATCGATTCGGAAATGTATAATTTGTTCATTCTTAAAGCTTCAACTTAATATTGCAATTATTTTTCGAGGTTTTTCATAAAACTAAAATGTTGCAAATCAAGATAAATAGTTGAACTATAGTCCAGTGTGGTTTTTACCAAAAATGACCAATACTTGGAGATATTATTTTTTAGTGGGAATCGATTAGGAATATTATGGTTCGTGTATTTTCAAAGTTTTAGCTTAATATCCTAATTATCTATCGAGATTTTTTCAAACAACTAAAATGTTGAACATTGCAAAAAGAGCTGGACTATACTCCAGTGATTTTTGCCAAAAATGATCAAGTTTTTATTTCTGTGTCATAAATAGACTAACAACTAAATGAAGAAGCATGTGTTGTCAAAGTTTCAGCTTAATAGCATAATTATTCTGTTAAACAAATCTATATATTCAATTAAAATTTTCAATTTACATAAGNTTACGAAAAAACCAAAATGTTAAAAATTGCAAAAAATAGCTGGACTGTAGTCCAATAATTTTCGTCAAAAAAGACCAATTTTTAAAGATATAATTTTCATATAATATAATATAATCGACTCGGAAATGTATAATTTGTTCATTCTTAAAGCTTCAACTTAATATTGCAATTATTTTTCGAGCTTTTTCATAAAAGTAAAATGTTGCAAATCAAGATAAATAGCTGAACTATAGTCCAGTGTGGTTTTTACCAAATATGACTAATACTTGGAGATATTATTTTTTAGTGGGAATCGATTAGGAATATTATGGTTCGTGTATTTCCAAAGTTTTAGCTTAATATCCTAATTATCTATCGAGATTTTTGCAAACAACTAAAATGCTGAAAATTGCAAAAGAAACTGGACTATACTCCAGTGATTTTTGCCAAAAATGACCAAGTTTTTATTTCTGTGTCATAAATAGACTAACAACTAAATGAAGCATGTATTGTCAAAGTTTCAGCTTAATAGCTTAATTATTTTAATACTGTTAAACAAATCTATATATTCAATTAAAATTTTCAATTTACATAAGAATAACTCATTTAACTGTGAAACTTGAGTATAAAAGGGAATATGAATGAAATATTTAAGTGTAAAGAAATAAAAATATTCTGATTGTAAATTTGAAATGTTTCAACTAACTATGTCTCATGTAAGAGTATGAAGAATAAATTGTAATATTTATGTATCTAGAAAAGAAAATGCAATTTTTACACGATAAAATCTGAACGTATACTTCATAGAAAAATTTGAATAAATATTTTCCACAAAATTTCCATTCATATTGTACGCTATGAATAGAATAACACAATTTCCTTCATTATAAATACAAATTCCATAAAAGACGTAATCTATCTAGAAAAAACATCTGCATCCATGTTGATTTTCTTCAGTAAACGTAACCGCACTCAATTGTACCATTTAACGCTGATGCATACAAAATTATTTAGAATTTATCTTTTTGCTTTTGTGTTGAGTTTTAATTTATTATTCATGAGGGTGTCGTCCCCTCTTAATTCACGTGCATAGCGTCGTTCATTTTCTCTTGAAATGAAATTCCGCCGTTGTCCGAGCCGGTACACACACTTTCCACTATGCTGTCCAACCACGATTAAATTTTAGCACTGATATTAAATATCAGTTAACCATCATCATCTCATCAAATAAATAACTCAACACATTCAATATTTATTCCAAGTTTCTAATAAATTCATTCATCATTCTATAATTATATACTGGCTTTCTCAAAAAAAGCTCTAACGATTTTGTTGAAAATTGCATATAAGAAACTTTAGGGTCGATAAATTGGCCTGTTTGGGTCTCTTTTCGAAGAAAATGTATGTTTAATCTCCTTTACGGTTTATTTATACATATTTTAGAGTGTTGTAGTACAGTTTTAGCTTGACAGCATAAAATTACTGACAAATATTATGGAAGAAATTTAATTGCCGCAAGATTTCATTTCAAGTTAAATTCTTTTTGATTAAGTGTTCCAGATCTGAATGAAAGTTAGAAGAATAGAACAAATAAAGTAAATATACCATTGCTACATTTCAGTAAAAGATCAACCCAAAGAAGCACTTTAATTGACAGTAGAATTTCATAATTCGGTCAAGATTTCAAATTTATCACCACATGGATTAAAACTTGGAAACTAAGTTAATTTGTGGAAAGTCTGCACAATAACATAATTAAAGGAAAAATTGTAAATGATGAAAATTGCTGCAAAAAATGCATATCCCTAGAACTATCCTCAGGTCAGAAAGTCAACTTAAATGTACCATGCATCTACGGCAGTATTCAATGAGATCTCAAGATAAAAGTTAATCATGAAACCACGCAAAACTCAGTCAACCTAATACTTTATAATCCTAATTAAAGTATTCATTTTTTCATTTATTTTAATAACTTTTTGAATATATTTCACATTATNTAAACTCAACACATTCAATATTTATTCCAAGTTTTTAATTAATTCATTGATCATTCTATAATTATATACTGGCTTTCTCAAAAAAAGCTCTTACGATTTTGTTGAAAATTGCAAATAAGAAACTTTAGGGTCAAGAAATTGGCCTGTTTGGGTCTCTTTTCGAAGAAAATGTATGTTTAATTTCCTTTACGGTTTATTTATACATATTTTAGAGTATTGTAGTACAATTTTAGCTTGGCAGCATAGAATTACTGACAAATATTATGGAAGAAATTGAATTGCCGCAAGATTTCATTTCAAGTTAAACTCTTTTTGATTAAGTGTTCCAGATCTGAATGAAAGTTAAAAGAATAGAACAAATAAAGTAAATATACCATTGCTACATTTCAGTAAAAGATCAACCCAAAGAAGCACTTTAATTGACAGTAGAATTTCATAATTCGGTCAAGATTTCAAATTTATCACCACATGGATTAAAACTTGGAAACTAAGTTAATTTGTGGAAAGTCTGCACAATAACATAATTAAA
>NEEE01003104.1:37655-49421 GCA_002278615.1 Pogonus chalceus
AAGAATCCAAAAAAATGTATATTTCAAATGATAAAGTTCTAGATCGTATTTGCAATTTTATTATTAAAAAAAAATAAATTTTTATTTGAAAATTTTATTATGTTGTATTAAAAAGCAGTATCAATTGGAAAATACCAAATTAGTTTGTTGCAAAATTAATTATATTTCCTACCTTGTTAAAAATATTGCAAATTACATTATTTCATAAAGTTAGCAATAGAAATTACACTAGTGATATTTTTTCACAAAGAAATGTAATACAATAGCAATTTTTACCGGTTTATTTCATTTTTTATTTGCTTTTTTCAAACGAATTTTTCAGTTTATAACTATTTACAGTCATAATTTACATTTTGCGCAAATCAAAATCGAAATAAAATTAACACAGCAATATACAATGATCGTATAATTGAAATTATAATGTAAAATAAAATAAAATTAGTTAATAACTAATCGATGAAAATAAAATTCAATGTTGACTGAACAAATATGTAGCTAATACGTGAAATTATTTTATTTTAAATGTATTAAATTTCACTGATTTTATTTGTACAGTTGATGGCTCAAAATAAAAAGAGTATTTAAATATATATTCCAATTTATTTGAAAATAATTAATTTGATGTTGAATATTTATTATATTTGAAACAGAATAAATGCAATTAATTTTATTATAAAATTTAAACTTTATTTATTTTATTAATAAATGTTGTGTTATCTATATCATAGTATCAAATAACAAAAGTATTCATTATTTTGTAGAAGCAACTGAAATGAAAATTTATTATTAGTCTGTAAAATTTCAATTAATGAAGCAAATATTTTTTTAACGCAGCATTATTCTTTATAAAACAAAAAACCAATTAAAATTTCCGTCTATAAAATATTTTATACTTATTGAGTTCATTATAAAGTAGTAAAAAAATTTTTAATTTGAAAATCCATGACCGTGGACAAAATCATGATTACCGCTGAAAAGCGAAACATAAGAATTAAGATGGATTTATCAGAAATTGAAGGAATATTCATTTATTTGTGCTTCATCGCTTAGGCGTAGTTTATAATTGAGAGCAATTATTTTCACGATATTACTGCTGGTAAGGTAAATTGAAATGTTTTGGTAATAATGCGATTTTCACCAGATGAGGAAATAAACACAGCGGCTGCGAATCACCGACCATAACTTCAAAATTATTCGTTACCGTAATTAAACGAACAATGCAGAAATTTAGCCACACCAGCATCATCGTTTGCCCTTTAATACAGGCCCGTACTTTATTTTAATAGTTCTTTTTTTAACTGTTATTATCAATATGAATATAACTATTCACTATTTTGTACACATCAAATATTTTGCTCCAGCTATTAAGAACCTTTACGAATTGCAGTATTTATTGCTCATTTTCCCAAAAATTTGCAAAAGTTATACATTTACAATTTTAGCGATTTTGGCATATTCATTAAAATTTATTATAAATTATATACTTTAAAGATATATTTTAGTTTTTTTTTTTTTTGGAATTTATATAAAAAAATTATACAGCAAGGATTTTTCGATTATTTTTAATAATTTAACTTTTCTGTATTTCTTTCGGCAGAAATTGTATTTTTACAAAACAAATCAACTTTACAGGATAATAAATTCATATTTTTAATATTTTTTAAATAATTTTTTTTGACTTTTGAAGTCTTTTCTTGGAGTTGAGTATTTGACGTGCAATGTAGGGTTTGTTTAAGAATATTTTTGGCAAGAAAATGAAAAAATATATGAATTTCGGCCTGATTTTGTATATATCGTAAAATATTGATTAATAAATATTTCATATATTTCGTATAAGAATCTCCGCCTATGCTTTCACCTGGTTCCTTTTACATAGCTGTTATCACAAAAAAGAAGCAAAAGCGTCTCTTCTTCTCTCTTCCTGCCTTTGTTCATCGCTTGGCCTTTCCGGCCGGTGAGTTCTCTCATTTCTTATTTATCGCGGGCTCCTTATCCAATTCCCTCGTTTCCTGCTTGTCCGAGAAATGGAACCGGGCGCGCTCGTTTGTCTACCGGGTGTGACGAAACCCGCAAGGATTTCCTAACGTATGATGGTTCCAAGCAACCATAATATATTACATGTTATATTGGGAATTTTTTCCCATATATCCTCTTACAACATGTATATTAAATGTTCATTTCAAATAAACAACTAAATTATTTATGCTTCAAGCTGGTTGCTTTAACAAATTGGATCCTTCCCAAACATATAATAAGAACTGTATATTTTAAAAAACATTAAAGCCTAACTTTGTTTTCCGAAGAGCCCAATTCAAATTATAACCTCTCAGTGGTTGTAAAAAACATCGCATAACATTCACAAAAAATCTTCATAAACTCAAGGACCAAAAGTTTTTCTTATGATTTGAAGTCATTCAGTTTAAAATAATTAATAACATCAACTTATTTAATATATCTTCGAGAAACGTGTATTTGTATCTAGGATAAAGTAATTATAATAAAATTTATTTCTTAAATAATATTCCTATAAATGAGTTATTTATTGAATTATTATAAAATATATAAAGTTCACGATATTGAATATAATATTAATGAATAAGTTTATATATGATTTATATGAAAATGTTGGACAAAATACATTTTTAATATTATATGAGAACGGTAACAATGCTATTATAAACATATTAGTAGCTAGTGATATTAATCTATCGCATATATCATATCATGTAAATGTACAATATAACATAATTCCGTATAATTTCACAACAATAACACTCAATTTTAATGATATATTTGCTTTATACAACATGAAACAGTAAAAATCTATAAAATTAATTTTCTAATTTCTTTCTCTTTTATTTTTAACTTTCAAAAGTAATATTATCCATTGAGATGCGCTATGGAAATTTTCTGACCTTGTTAAAATTAATTATGCTACTTATATATCAATTTATATTCTTTCATGCGAAGCATTAAATCACGCTTCAATTATTTCTTTTAAAATTACTTCAAGTTGTAGCTTTACATTTAACTTATTTTTATTTTTTTAAGTTAATAATATAATAAAAATTTTAGATGAAAATTCTCAAGTTATTTCGCTGTGAGAGAATATTAAGTAACAGTGTTATATGCAAGTTTATTGAAAAGGGAAAGCACAGCAGGAAGTATATGAGGCCATCGAGCATGAAATGTACACCCCGCAGTTTGCAAATGCTCATATAAGAAGAAGATAACGGACGAAAATCCTGAATTATTTGCCGTGTTGCGAGTACCTATGATCCAACGGAAACTTACACAATGTTAATATAGTATCCGTAACTTTTCAATAATCATGTCTTGGAATAGATGCCAGCCGCACCCCGAGTTTAATCATCGTCCAATTACACCTCTAACGAACCACTAGAGCACCTCTTGACGTCATCAACGTTGAAATGTGTATGTGGCGAGTAGGACCAAATGAAACCTTACATCGATGTTGCCAATCATTCGAAGGGCGAACCTTGCTTTCACCTTCATAATACGACTTATATACTTTTCTTAATCAGGAACTAAGAAACTTTATTTTTTCTTTATTATACTACCTATATTATAATATCTGTCAGATTAGGAAATGCCCTCATCATGTTTCAGATCATCCAAAACAAGACATTATTAAAAAAAGGTAGCTTTTCATTAATTTTAATATTAAATTTGAACCAAACTCAAAACCCATAAAATTAATCCTTTCAAACTATAAACTACATTTTTTATCGTTTCTTTTTTCACATTTTTTACAGTTTATAATATTCCTTATCGAAGGATGTATCAAAAAATTATATACCCAATCTATATGATTATTTTGATTATAACTGTTTTCTGTTTTTGCTAATATCTAGGTTTATAATAGTTCTTGTTAAATAACATTTTAAAAAATCCCTGAATTTTTAAACCATACATCAGCTATTTATTTAGATTTTGAGCCTTTTCCTTTTTCGCCAATACCTTGATTAATAATGCAGCTATTAGGCTGCAACTTTGCACATACAAAGTCTATTATATTTTTCATTAAACTTTCTAATAAAAATTGCCCAATTTTACAAATAAAATTCAAACTACGCATCAGTTATTTATCGATTTTAGATATTTTAGATTTTTGCTGATATCTTGATAAATAATTTAGCAATTAGGCTGAAACTTTGCATATACATGGTTCATAATTTTTTATATTATACTTTGTAATAAAAATAGATCAATTTTACGAAATTTATTTTGATTTTAATCGTTTTGATCAAAAGAGTATAAGTATAATGTAAGAAATAAGAAAAAGTGTGTTCCAAATAATCGAATAATAAAATAATTATTAATTATTTAAAATGTTTCAATAAATTAATCAATAAATTGTATATAAAAAAACAAATACTTTAAAAAAATACATGATACGATAAATATTTTAAATGAAAAAAAAAACCATATAAAATTTCTGCACATTTATATATTTGCTCAAATATATAAATCAATGTAATATTTTATGCAGGTTGTATAATTCTGCAATAAAAATATGAATATGTAAACACAATAAATGTACAATTAAACCTATATTGTAGCAAATACAAACGACAATGTTTTAAATAAATAATATAAAAATTCATCGAGATACATATTTTATAATTTATGGTAATATACATTTTATTAATTACATTTTACATTCACTCTATGCAGATAATAATTACGATTTAATTCGTTATTTTTTAACTGATTGCCTTTAAATGCTCTAACCGTGTAGTTGTTGTAAACAATAAGCTTTTAAACGTTTAAACAGATTTCAGCGGAACTTGATTGACGGGTATTTGATACAGCTTTCAGGATTTTAGATTTTAAATATTTTATTCGATTGGACCCGTAGTAAGATAGGACTACATTAAAAATTTACAGGTAATGTTTCAGGCAATAACTAGTGTTAAAATGGTTAATAATTGGGTACACCTTTTCAAGATGTGTCATAAAATTATATTATATAGAAATTTCAAATAAATAAAATATTAAAATTATGAATTATTGAAAAAATTATGATTAACAGTTAATAGAACTTTTGGTATATCTAAGAAATATTAAAAAATATTTTTGATAATGATAGCAAAAGACGTTGAACATATACTATTATTTTCGAGTGCTTTTCTTTATTATATTAAGATTATTATTATTAGAAAAAACTAAATAATTTTCCAAATAGCCGGGTGCAATAAATCAACCATTGTTAATATATAACAGTGCTTTAATGACTAATTAGTATAAAATTTGTTTAAATGATTTAGTTAAAGTATGAATTTATTAGTGACTATATACATAATCTAAGTTAACGCTTCGAATGTAAGGAATGAAACAAAAAATTTTCTTATATAGTTGTTTGAACAACATAAGCTCCTCCTATTTCTCAGCATTTCCCTCTCTTCTAATTTTTGTTTGTGTGAATATTTTTAAATGGTTTATTATGTATCTCAATAGCCTCTCTAACCAAAAAGGAGTTAAAAACTTAGTCTTATCAATATTTCTTAGCTTACGGAACTACAGTTAATTATTCATTATGTTAATGTTTAACTATTTAAAGAATAAATTAGTTTGAAAACTGGATATAATAATGGTTTTTTGCTGACATGAGAGAGAATACAAAATTGAATAATAGACGATTCTAATAATAGAAATAAAAATAAAGTACCAATAGAAATTTGTTCTATTTGTGAGTTGTGGGCTGTGTTCTCTGGTACTGACAACAGGAAACTAGCTTCTCAGCAAAAAGAGCAAAGATTTAATGTAGAAATAAAGCCAAGATTAGCGCTGTGAATGTGCATGCGTTCGTAAGCATTTATACTGGGATGCTGATGTTTTAGCCTGCTTGAAAGTTTTGCAACTCGTGTGCGGAATTTTAATTTTTGCATGAGGACGACCAAACGGAAGATTAAATTATAATTATTATGTTCACGGGAGAATTGAATTTCCTATTTTGCTGCATAACTAACGAGAAATTCAACTGAAACAATCACGAACTGAATTTATTTATTATCGATTTGTTACTAAAGGGAATTTCATTCAAATTATATTTATTAACAGTAAATGTTACATTTATTCGTTGTATACCTTCTATAGATTTATTTTCGAAACATCTATTTTGCATAGCGGTCAGTTTTATTAATCTACAATGCATTTAAAATTTCATATACATATAACATATGAGTTAAGCTGTTTTACACACACATTGAAATTTCAATGTTTATTTTATAATATATGGTTAATAAAAGCAACATAATATATAATAAAGTTTGCTCAACAACATATATTATAGAATTAATTCTAAATAAATTATTTGCATACAGTTTGGGAAATAATCTCTGACATAAACAATACAAATAATATTTATTATTGTATAAACTCAATATATTTTCTCTTTTCCTATCAATTCATGTAAGTTTTATTAACAAATGCAGACAAATCAAATCAACTTTTATAATGCTTAGTTATTTATTTTACATCTAAAGGAAATGATATTTAGTGTCTTTGCATTATTAGTTTTGCATAAAATAATAGATACAGTGCCAAGATCCTTACAAAAAAAGTTGTATAAGTTTCTGAGACAATTGTACCTAATGATAAAAGAAGAAAAAAATATAAATATATAATGCTTGATTATTAATTAATTATTATTAGTTTGGAAAAATTGTCAGAAAATCTGTTATTAAATGTTTATTATTTATATTTATGAGCATTTGAATTTTTAATTATTTTAAATCAAAACAAAAAGCATTGAATTATTACTGTCATTTATTGTAACAATTTATTTGTTATTTGACATACTGCCGGCAGTTTTTTTTATTATGTATTTATAATAAATAATTGTTATAATTTATCTTTCAACAAACTGAATTTGTTAATTAAATATTAAATAAAACATAAACAACAATAAAATATGATAATAATTAAAAAATTAATTTTCTCTTTATAGTAATTTAATAATAATCAATTATTGTTAATGAGCAATATATATATAAACAATAATTTGTGTAATTAAAATGATATTTTATGAATATAATTAGTGAAATAAATATATATTTTCATAACACAATATGTATGTATGAAGATAAAGATAGAAATAAAAACAAAAAGTTTGGTACAAGATTTGAATGTAAAGTAGACATTTTAATTGCCTGATAAAAAAAAGAATAATGTTATAATATGAATAGAAATTGTTTGTCCTTTTTGTATAGTTGATTTATGAAAACATTTTTCTACAAGCTATAAAATTTAAAAGCAACCTTTGCACAAAGAAAATTATCATTTAAATCCGCGTTTCTCTTCTATTGCACAAAAACCATTGACTGAAACAAAGTAAAAAAAATCAGGGCGACTGTCGAGACAGCTCTTTTTCTGCTATTCGAATAGAGCAAAACGTCTGTACTCAAAAGGACTCGTTGCCGCTCTTCTGCTCAAAAAGATACGCAAAAAGAGCAAAAAATGAGGCACACGCATGCCGACGCCCGTACCACCACGTGTATGTAAGTTGTGCTATCCTCACCATTCCAGTTTACAATTGTAGTAGAAAACCAGGAGACACGACGACAGGGCGACAGGGAGATGTGTGTCTGTACGTTTACCCACACATGTGTTCTCACAAGAATGTTACAAAAGTAAAACGTGCTGTATCATTTGTCTTTTGAATATTAAGCTTTACACTTGAAATCCTCTTTTTTTTACTTTTATTTACATATAATATACATACATACATATATACTCCATACATCATTTTTAATTACGTTAAATATATTTTTATCTTTAATTATCTTTGTTGAAATATAATCCATTTATTATTTACTATTTTCATATGATTTTTAAACAGTTGTTTTTAAAAAGTCTTGAAAATTAAAACGCTCTCTTTTACAAGATATTAGTTACAAATTTAACTTTCATTTGACATTTAATGTAAAATATTAAAGAATTTAACCAGTTTGGCAAAAATAGTAAAGTGAGCTATTGTATTTGAAACTTTCAGTTTTTATGAATATCTATGCAAATAAGATATTAAATCGCGTGTATTTGCCATTGCTTTATTATTAAAAGTTACTTATCAATTGATGTTTAATTTATAGTATTAAAATATTCTTTTGATTTTACAAAAATACTAAGATAATGCATAAACTAGTTCAGTTTTTGAAATTACTACAGAAACTAAGTTCTTTATGTTACATTAGGAACAATATTATTTATTATATCAAAAAATTTTACCATTTCAGTTTTTTAATAGATTAACTAAAATAAAATTATACGAAATTTCAGCATTTCAGTATAAAAGTCAGTTTCTGGGAATATCTTAAAAAGTTTTGTTTTATTTAAAATAAAAAATTATAGTTGTTATTTATATCTTTAATTATTATATCGCATATTTATCAATAAATTATTTCAATGCATAGTCTGCATAAATTGTATAAACATGTGCTCATTTTCAATTAAAATGTATATAGTATAATGTGTGAGTACGCCGAAGTACTATATGTTTATTTTTAAGCATGAAAACGCGCGACCTCGCTGACAGAGTACATCGACATTACAGTGATCAGAAACTCAATTCCTGAAAAATGTTTCACATGAAATATTTTCATATAAACGTATTTTTTTCCGCAGGAAAAATATTAATAATAAATTATAAAAGAAGTAAGTATTAAGTGCAATTTTAGTGATATATGAAAAAAGTTTAATATGTCAATATTTACAATGTAAAAAGTGATGAAAAGTTTTCGAATCGTGGCCCAGTTTAACAGGGCATGAGATGTCCACACGCGGTGCGCTGTTGGCACAGCCATCAACTTAAATTTGTTCGGTCAAAGCTTAACGATGTAAATAAAGCACGGTAAAAGGAACGCAAAATGGTGCAGTAAATAAAATTTAAAAAATAACATAACTGTTGCATTAACGGAAATAACAACGTTTCATAGCACACATTATGGAACCGATTTATTTACTTTTTTCTTATTTCCATTAGTCTATAGAATTTATTTATTTTTGGACAAGAACATACTTCTTTTTGCAACATCTTTCCTTTAAATTATTTTAAAGCTGAACACTACTCGTTATTATACACATACACCAATCATATATTTTGAATTTGTTTATAATAAAATTATTTTAAAAGATTCTTTTCTTATTTTATCTTACGATATATTTTTTTTAAATCGACCGACATAAAGGAAACTTCTATTTTACATAAAATGATTGGAAATTTTACGTTGAATGCAATGTTGAAGGGTCTATTTTAGTTTCAGGCAAATTGCAAGAAAATGTATCATTATGAGTAACACTCGGAAGACTATAGACATATTAACTTTTCCAAAAATCTACCTGTACAAATGAAGCATATATTATACATAAAATTATTTTTAAAAAATCCCATAAATGTAATGCTTAAGGGCATAAAAAATCAGCAGAAATATCCAGAAACCAAACTGTAGTCTTTAAAACTGTTCAAATTATTTAAAAGTAATCATTAATGTAGCAAATAATTTCTTTAATAATGAATAGGTTTTAAGTAATTTATAAAATTTGAAAGTTTCTAAAATGAGCATTAAACGAAAAATCTTTTTTTATCTATTTACTTTTTGATGAGTCTTTTTTTTAATACATATTTTACAAAAGTTCTGCATAAAACCAAAGAAAACAATTACTAATTTACAATAAGCCTAAAGGTGTACAGACTGATTACAATTAACTGAGAAAATATTAGGATTAGTAGAAAACGCTAGATAATTTTCCAAAGTTTGAGTTTATTTTTAATTTATTAATTTCTTCTTTACAGAAAATCAATAAGATAAGCCTTCCTTAGTTTACCAGAAATCCGTGTAGCAAAAAGAACAAATTATAATTGCAATAACGCTTATAAAACAAAAGTTAAAAAGCTTAATCGAAATATAAATAAATAACACGCGTACAGCAAAGTTTCTTTCAATACTTTTAATTATAAATATAAAGTGACTTTAAAAAATTGGTTACATGAGTAACATGTGTCGAATTGAAAATAAAAAATTCCCTTTGTAGTTTGGTAATTTGTCGAGCGAGCGTTCAGTTTCGATCTTTCGATCAATTGAAAGGGTTTCCAGAGATATCGAACTTCCGACACGGAGGTACAAAAAACACCGAACTGCGTCGATCACACGACAAATTACGAAACTTTAAAAGGAATTTTTTATTAAAAAATTTTCATTCAGGATCACAATAGAATTTATATATAAACAAAGTTTATGTATATTAAGAACATGAAAATAATTAAATTGTTACAAACATATTAATTTAAATTACTTAAGTTCTGTCGCTTACACACTTTTTACATGGAATGTTATAAAATTTAATTTAAACTACTTGTAGCAACCGTTGTTCATTTTAATTACAAAAACAAAATTTGATCTTACTTGTAATTACATAGAAAACAATTATTTTTCGCTTAAATTTCACGGAGTAATTAGAAAATTGTTAAACTTTCAATATTTTACTGTCATAAAACACTTTAAAATAAAAATAAACATTTTTTAACTGTAACGAATATTCACAAGAAAAATTTGACTAAAATATCTAATAATACAATATAATCATTAATAATAGAGTGACAAGTATATCCTCAAAAACAAAATTAGTGTGAACGCCGTTCAGGCGCCAGTGTTTTATTTTTATATGAATTCATTTGCTTTTCCCACATTTTTGTGACAAAGTATCAGACATACATTCACCTTTTTGGCAACTGAAACAATAAAAATATGATTTTATAATTTATGATATATTTTAATATTATTGTTTTCGTAAATAACAATTTCAAAATGCGTAGAATTTATGTTAAATGCTTTAAATTATTTAGGAAGTTGATAAAAAATAATAATAAAATAAAATTTATCTAGGCTAAGTAACTAAAACTATACATAAATAATTTGAACTGATTTTAAATATTTTAGTTTTAAGCGGATATCTCGCGAAATAATTTAGCTATTTAGTTGAAACTTTGAATANGTATTATGTAAAATATAGACCAAATTTGAGCATTGATTATATAGTAGTATATTTTCATTAGTTTAACATATAAATCCTTTTCTCACTTTATAAATAGTTTTTTAAGCTCAATCATAAATGTTTTGTATAGAGTATCTATTTCAGATTAGAGTAAGTTGGGGTTTAACCTGTAATTTATCAATCATGAAGCTTTGCGTATGACCTGACTCTGACAGGTTCTTCTTTCAAAGTTTGATGCTTTATTTTCTTTATGACAAGTTTTTGGATAAACAAACTTCGATGCCTTACTGACCGGGCCAACACTGCGTCATATAAACTATTTATTCAAAAAAGAACACTTATAAACAAGTATTTTGAAAAATACATGATACGTACATATATATCTTGTATAAATATTTAACTAACTCATAAAACGAATGTACATATATAACGGAAATAAAGTGAATGAGGAATCTGTATTGAATATAAATATTTTGCCAAGTGGTAATATTATTTGAATTCATATTTTGTGTCTGGTTTAAGTTAAAAGGTAAAGATAAATAAATCAGGTACCATAAACCCGACTTTAATATTTTAAATTTACTCAAAAGTTATTCAAAAATTTATTATTCATAATTTATTTATCTTAAACGATTTCTTTTTTTATAAAACTGGAATATTTTTATGAATGGAAGTAGATATTTTAAGAGAATATCTTTTTGATTATTTATGAGTAATTTATAAATAAATTTTGTATTCAAGGTAATAAAAAAA
>NEEE01003102.1:14446-26318 GCA_002278615.1 Pogonus chalceus
AAAATAAAAACCAATAAACAAATATCTACAATTATATACATGAAAATATATAAATATACATATATACATACAATTAAATAATGAAATACTACTAAAATATAGATATATTGAGGTTAGGTGTTAGATTTTAGGTTAACAGAACATAATTTATTTAACGTTTATTTTTTATCGAATCACTGTTTCTTGAAAAATGCCAATATTAACACACCGTGCTGAAATATGTGAAAATAATACAAAATAGAAGCAACTGTCAGTGCGTGCCCCCAGATTCCAAACCTGTTTGTGTGTTTGTGTGTGTATTACGAAATGGTTACGTACATCTGCACTGAACATAGTCAACCATTAACCAGTGCGTCTATTTAGTCAAAACATTAACAAAAAAACGTCAGATTTTAGTAAATGATAGTTGTTGAAACAAAAGAAAAACGCGTAAAGCGAGAGAGAGAGAGAGAGAGACACCGCAGCTGACAGGCGCCTTAGTTTTACGTGTATAAAATATGTTTGTGATATATTCATTAATGTGATGAATGTAGATCCGCTCTGCAGAATTTCACTCCACCATAGCTTTTGTACTCACCATCAGCACCGGATTTGGAAGTTTTCGGATGTTATGTGCAGTTGCTACGCGAGTGTTCGTTCATTAAAGCAAAGAAAACAAAACAAAAGAACATCGGAATTAGTAAATAATAGAAGGGAACTGACTATTTGGGCTTACTCTCTATGTGTTTTGCGTACTTGGTATTGTATATACAACTTTTTAAACGAAAAAAAAAATAAATAAAAACCTAAACGAGTATGTATCATTTGGAAGGTGCCAATATACATATAGAGTTAGCGAATTAAAAAAAAAATCATTGTTTGATAACAGATCTAAGTAAATAAGTAAATAAGACACTGTTAGCGCAAGGTGATGATGTTGGAGAAAATGTTTATAGTATAAATGTGCATTGTATTTTATCTGCTTCACAATTTTACCAAATTTTCGTTGCGTGATAGAGGGCACTTAAATCTTGTGCAATTTATATATTTTTTAAATGTAATACAACAATAGATATATTCGCCATCATAAATTCATTAATTGTTAACTAATAATTGTTGTATTAAATTTAATAAACATATTTTAAATTAAATTCAAAAGATGCAGTGCACAAGAATGAATGATGTTTGGAGCTACTGCTCAGCTTTAGCCATTTGTACGTACTGAGGCTGTACAAATTGTACTTTTAATAAAAAAAAAAACAATTAATTCAGTGCAATTTCAGTTATTAAATCCAGTAATTATGAAATTAAATGTTACTAACATAATTACAATCGCTCAAAAAAATGTTTTATTGAATAAAATAAATAAGTTTTAAATAATATAACAAATTATTATATAAATATAATTTAGTGTAATTGGTACAGCCTTGCCAAAATAGTTTATTTGTGTGGTGCATTATTTCACTCTGTTTTTGTTCAAAAAAACCGCTTAAGTTTTTTCAAATACCAGACAAACAGAAAAGAGAAAAAAAATGTAAAATCATTTAATCAATCATTAAATTGAGCATGTAAAATTGAAACTGCTCATAAATCATTTCTAGTTACGAACTTGAGACGTATGTACGTAGATGCTCAACCGTTTTTTTCATATTTAATAAAATAAATAAAAACAAATGTTAAATAAAACCCGGTCTTGCATCAACGTTACAATTACGTCAATACATAAGTTACTTTATGCGTAACTATTATTTATAGATATAAATTGTATCGTAAGGTTGGTAGAAGGCATCGTGTTCACACACGATGCGCATCCCTCATTAGGCTAATAAATATAAAATGTAATATAATATATATATCTGATGAAGAATCACTATAAAACTTGTAGATATATATACATAAGAAATATATTGTTAAAATTTCTATTGTTTCTCTGGAAAATGAAAGTGAATGAAATAGAGAATATGAAAATGTAAATTAATTGGAAAATTATAACACGTCTTATAACCGTTTGATAAAAGGCTGATACTCACTGAATATTACTATAACTATTAAATACTTGACACGTAAAATTTTTTTGGTTAGAATCATTGATCTAATATTACAATTATCTGATATATAGAATTAAATAGGTTATATACGTGTTAACAAATTTATTGAACAAATATATAATAAGTATCAAAACAATTTGTTTTAATTTTTAAAACAATTGAATAACGGCCATTTTGTTTATTTTTAGTATTTCACATATATAACCTGTTTCATACTCATTCTTTTGTTTATTTTAAATGGCATTTAACATTTTTAGATTTTAGAATTTCTATTATCAAAACATATTTGATAAGATGTTCAATTGTTTTTTATTTTATTTTTATTTGTAATGACATGACTGAAAGCTTTAGAAATATTTAGTTTTGCAGTTTATATTTTGTTAGGTAGCTTAGATCATTGCTTCGAGTAGTAGAATAATTTAATACATAAAAGCTTTAGAAGTTGTGTGAGAGATTTTAAAATGAATAAAAAAAAAATAGTTATATTGTACAGTGTATGATAATGTATTTTGTAGTTATAGTAATATAATGTATATTTCAGTGCTAACACTGCTCACATTTATGTTGTAAAAATAAGTCCGCGTAAAAGCGCGTGACTTTTAGCAGACCAGTCACATCATGTATCCCGCCCTCTCTCGTGTAAACAAGTATGTAACTAAAATAAGAAGCATGTTGTTTCAAAAAAATAATGATATCTTCAAATCTTTCTTACCTATAGTAGCGCAGAACGTTATTACTTTTGTAAATGAAGGGATGTACGGTCATTTCACACACATTTTATTGAATATTGTGTTGTGTTTAACCGCTGATCCTCACTGTTGTGTTGTGTCCTCCACGGCCGAGTTGCCACGTGCGACTAATAAAAGTTCTGGTTTTAAAAAATATATGCATTTTTAGATAGATTTTCATTTCATTTTTAGATCGTATCAGTTTATAACGATCATTTCCATAAAAAATCATAAATTTGATGCTTTTGTTTTATAAACAATTGCATTTTTGTTTTTGTTTTCAAAGCATTCTATTATTTATACTTATATAATATGCAAATGTTTTACTATAATTCCTAGTTGTATAATTTGAAGTTTTAACGTAATTTTTAGCTAAATTACGTATATTTGTAATAATTATTTCAAAATGGGAATTTTTTAATAGGAAATGAATTATTTTATTACTTTACACGCGTATTTGAATGTTTGCGGTTTTTAATCTGCTTATTTTTTAATATATTTGTGAAAAATACAAGAAGTAAGTACAATTTTTATGAATACATCCATAAATAATTAAAAACAAGTTTTTTGTTACAAAGATTTTATTATGTCAAAATATAATTCATAAAAGACAAATACTGCAGCATTACTTATGAATGATCGCATAATTTGAGCTTCAAAGCCTCGCCAAAGAGAACCATAGCCTTCTTCTCTGATAGTTGTACGTGCACAATCCATAAACCCTCTATATTTAGGGCAGTACAAATCGTCAACTTGCATTCGAGTTTTTATTGCGTCGAATGGTGTAACAGGTATATAGGATGATACACCTAAAATTTGTCTTAATTAATAGAAATTTCATTAAATTATATTTCTTAATTAGTATTTAAATGAATATCAATAAATCAAGTCAAGAAATATCAAAAATAAATATATTTTGATAAGAAAACAAGTAAAAACCATAATTTTCTAATATAAACCGTGAAAATTATAAACAATGAAATGGGGTCTATCAGACCCCAATTAATAAATATAAGTTAAACAATATGAAAAGACGCATACAGATTATTTATTGCTAGTTTAAAAACATTTTTTAAATTAAACATAATGAAGTGGGGACTGATAGACCCCAATCTGTAAATATAAATTAAAATAGCATAAAAATTAATTTTTGATAAGAAAACAATTCGAAGCAAAGATATTCTATTAAAACCGTGAAAATTAAATATAATAAAATGGGGTCTAATAGACCCCAATCATCAATTATAAGTTAAATTATATTAAAAAACGNAATCCACCCGCAATTAGATGCGACCAATAATCTCCCAAATACGTTTTTAAATAATAATCAACATAAACATAAGTAACAATATAAATGCCCCCAGTTGGTACATCCCTAATTATAAAGAATAAAAAATCAAAGAAATACATTATACTTGTATTTTATGTGATTTTACCGAAATGCAGTAGGTATATACCCACGATAGAAAGATCTCATTCCTTTAGGAATAAAAAAACTTATCATTTTCGTTATATTAGAAGGTTGGTCTTTAAAAATAATCGTTTCAGGTTTATTTCTGACTGGAATTGGTCTGACGGCTTGAAGCTGAGTTTTTACATTTTCAACAGGTACATTAATAAACACTTGTAAAAAACCTGCAGCACATCCTGCTAGAAAAAGCGGTTTAAACCTTATAACATCTTCTTGTACATTGTAATAGTTGTTTAGATATCTTAATGAATTTGAGTATCCGCCGAAATATACTGCATTTGAAACTCCAGCAAAAAAGACGGGCAATCCCATTCCTTTATAAAATCCATGAAAACCTTCATATTTAATTAATTTTTGCGTTGCTTTTACAAGTGACCCCCCTACTTGTTGATGCCTAATTTTAATTGTATCTATAGGATGACTTACAACTAATCCTCCAATACCTATATTATTTTTATATTAATTATACATATATAATGAATTATAACAATTTAAATACCGCTTAACCATCCTGCTACAAATTCATCCCAAGTTAATGTTGTCATGAGATATTTTTAAATACACTTAAAATTTCCCGCTTTTTGATGACGTACCTTAAAGTTTCATACGTTATTCTATTACTACTTGTTTTGACATTTTATACTTAACCCAAGTTTTAAATAACTTAAAATTTTCCTTTGTGTCATCAACATACTTAGAATGAAATAAAAATCAAACGTCAATAATGTTGTCAAGAAAAAATAAGGAATTAAAAACAATCAAAGAAGGTGTTGTCGGGAAATATGTCAAAAAAGATACACCACCAGAAATGCCAAGTATATATTTAAATCATTTATATAAACATTGTTTATATTTGAAATTCTCATGTTTATAGTTATCAATGTATGGACAACTGAACCAAAACGTAAATTATTTAATCAAAGGAGCTCTATTTCAAATATGCCAATAACGACACAGTCCCAAACTTGTACTTTACCGCAATCAAGCAGTAGTAGTACAATTCAGAAATTCGGGAATTTAAAAACAATGTTTAACGAAGTAGGCTTAGGGTCACATGAAGGCAAATATACACCAAGTTCGTCTGTTTCGAATTTGGCTACTAGGTACATCAATATCATAATTATATCAGTTTTAATTTAAATGTATGTCAATAATCCCAAAACAAATGAATAATTATTTTATTAAAACAATTGATGTTTTGTTTAAATAATTGAAATATGTTTTTTTTTGTTACAATGTCATGGCCTACTTTGGGCTCTGTAAATATTATAATTATTACTTTATTTAAACAATTGAAATATGTTTGTTTACTAAGTCATGGCCTACTTTATAATATGTAATGTTAATAACTAGATTTGCAAGTATCGGAACAAGGAACAACGAACAATTAAATAATAACGCAAGTGCAAATCTTCCATCCTCATCTTCATCACATACGTATATTAACTCCTCTCATATTGGTTCTCATTATAATATACATGGCCGTGATAATTTAGACAAAACAGAAGTAAGCTTTAAACATTTCTGAAAATATCCGAATATGAAATAATTTTTAAATGTTTTTATAGACAAACATGAATTATAGAGATCAACTTTATCAGTTACGTAGTCTAGTCGAAACTCCAGTATCATCATATAAAGAAAATGGATATTTAAATGAATCACCTATTTATCAAAATACGGAAAGTGTTAATTCGGAAAGAAATAAAGAAACGTCCTCGATTTATAGTAGTTCTCAGTCCGGGTACACTGGTGCTATGTCTTATATTGGTCGATCTGCGAATACTCAAGGTATTTAACAAACAAATATATACATATATGAAACAAAAGAAGGGGTGGGAAACAAAACAAAAGAATTATTTATTATTAATTTAAAAAATATATCCGTTTATTAATATTTTAATAATAATACTATTGATGCAATATTATTTGTATAGTCAATAAAATTATATTTTATATAGATAACAAAAACTAATTAAAAGCTGTTTTCCGCCATATTGAAATAGTGCTATTCTAAAATAGCAGTAAATCTTAAGGTTATCCTACTAAATTTGATTTTTTAGCATTAAAATAGCTTTATTTACAAATTATTAGTGATTAAAATCCATTTTTCCGCCATATTTAATTAGTGCTACTCTAAATTTGCATTGAAATAGCACTATTTACAATTCTTAGTTAATAAAAATCGTTTTTCCGCCATTTTGAAATATTTGATATTTTGCGGCCATTTTGTTTATTATTTAATTAAAAGCATAAACACGACTATACTATGCATCGAATAGTAGGTATTTCGTCTGCATTCCTATAGAATCCAACGAGGAATTACCTCTACCGCCTGGATGGTCCGTCGATTACACACTACGAGGTCGAAAATATTACATGGACCATAACACAAAAACAACTCATTGGTCGCATCCATTAGAACGCGAATGTTTACCAACTGGTTGGCAATGCATTGATTCACCACAATATGGCGTCTATTATTTTAATAATATAACACGCCAAGCACAATACGAACATCCTTGCTATAGTTACCAACCAGAAGTGCGGTATTTAAATCCACCGCCGCCTAGACATACGCATTATCAACCTCATAGTGTGCTTGTACCTGCGAACCCGTATTTACATGAAGAGATTCCGTCATGGCTTGCTGTATATATGAAAGCTAGTACTGAATTGGATCATAATCTCAAATGGGAGATGTTTCGCGCTCCTGAATTAGATTGTTACGATGCTATGTTAACTAGATTATATAAGCAAGAACTTGAAGGGATTGTTATGAGATATGAGCGATATAGGTAAACTTTATTATTATTGGTTATCTTTTGTTTTTAATTATATTTAATTTATAGATCAGCCTTATTAATAGAAATGGAAAATCGATTAAGAGAGAACCCGGATAAATCTCGGAAAATATTATTAGGGCATCAATAAAAAAGTATGTTTATTTTTTAATATATATAAAATGTGTTTTATTATATTTTTTCGAAGTTGTTGGTTTATTTTCATAGCCAACTACTTTACAATACGACTATGTATATACATATATGTACAAGACCTATTTTTATAAGTATATTATTTACTGCAATTCTTCTGGTTTCTCTTTAACTATATTTCCATCTTCAACCATATATTCCTGTTGTTTTTTAATACCGGAAATTCTATAAACTTTAGCTTTTTCTATTCCTAACGTTTGACACCATTGTTGCGCTATAAAACAATAATAATTTAATAAATATAAATAAATAAATTAAATTAACATATACCGGGTGTCATATTAGCTTCTACTTCTGATTTTAAACCATGATGCTTAGCCCAATCGCTTCGCCCCGTATATACCATATAACAAACAAAACCAAATGCATTCCAACCTAATAACATATATAACAATGATAAGCGTTGTTTTGTAAGCGCAGCTCTATCAACTGGAATTGGATTCATATTTTTTCTTATAAATCGGCGAAGCCAACGAAATTGAAATATAGCCATTGTTGCATACAAAAGTTAGGTTATAATTTATTTCAAAATACGTCAAAAAAATTCGACTAATTTTTATTAAACTTTGAATTTATAATAATATTTTATGATAAATACTTTTATTTTATTCTAATAATCAATTAATATTTATTATAATGTTATATAAACTTCTGATGTTGGTAATATTAGTAATTTTTGACATACGCATTGACAGATCATAATTATTTTTCGTTAATTTACTATTTAATAATTTTTATTAAAATAAAAGAAATGTCTGATGCATCAGGAAAAGATTTATGGCAAAGAGCTGATACAATTCGCTTAATAAAATTAATAAGTGATTTTAAAACATCTAATAACAATGAATTAGTTAACAATAACGAAATGTTTATGCAAATAGCAAATAAACTATTTGATTATGGCTTTTCCCGTACTTATATTCAATGTAAAAATAAATGGAAAGATTTAGTTGAAACGTATAAAGAATATAAAAAAGCATTAAGTGAAAATAAAAATGTAGATGAGCCAAATTTTTACTCTGAACTAGATAAAATATTAAATAATACATTAAACGCAAAGGAAGTATCTTCCGAAACTTTTAATAAATTTGGTCCAATTTGGACACAATACGAAACAAGTTTCTTAATTAAAGTTATGAAAGCTGGAAGTTTTGTAAATAAATTAAAAACTGACGATCCATTGAATGTTTATGAACAAATCGCGCAGTATATGCAAAAAGTAGGGCCTGTTTCACGAAATAAAGAAGATGTACAACAAAGGTGGAGAAATTTAAAACATTCTTATATAAAATATATTAAAGGAGATTTGCTTCATTTTAAATATTTCGAAACAATGGACGATCTCTTAGACTGGGAACCGCATTCAATTGCATTTGAAGAAGATCAGTTTAAAGACGGCCATGAATATGGCGATGAAAATTACAACAATCCCGAAGATTATGATACAAAAAATGCACCTTCCGTTAAACGGGCTTTAAACTGGACGCATAAAGAAACTGAACTTCTTCTGGACGTCGTCCAAAAATATAACATAAAACAAATGAAACGAGATGATATCGCGAATATTTTCGACGAAGCCTCAGTCCAACTCCGACTACAAGGTTTTAAACGCTCGGCAGAGCAATGTAGAGTGAAATTTAAACATTTAAAAGTTAAATATTTCGGATCACTTCGCCGAGTAGTAGGTGGTGAAGATCATCCCGAAAGATATTTTTATCATTTTGACAGAATGCGCGAAATTATGCAAAACGTCGGAGCTGATAGTTTCCTTGATACTGATAACGATAATAGCGATTTTACGCAAGACGATGCTGAAAGTTACGAAGTTGAATACCTTGAAGATGCCGAGGAAGGTGAACCAGAATCATTCGCGCAAGTTTTTCTAAAAGAACAAAACCATTCAAAATATTTAGTCAATAACCGACATAATAGAAAAGGTAGGGCTATTTGGTCGCAAACAGAAACACAATATTTATTAAGTTTATTAAAAGTCCGGAATGTTAAAAGATATTGTCGAAGGCCTATGTTTGAAGAAATCGCATTGGAAATGTGTAAAGCCGGGTATAAACGCTCAGCGCAAATGTGCATGATTAAATGGAAAAATTTGCGAAACTCATTATATTCTTGCATTCGAAATATGGTTGAAGGAAAAGAAGAATTATGTCCATTTTACGACGAAATCTGTGAAATCGTCCAAAAAAACGGTAACGTTGATGTCTCTTTAATATCCGACCAAGAGCACCAAGAATACGACGAATCAGAAGATTGTCAATTCGAAACCGAAGACTCAACTGACCATAAATTCCACGATCAACTAGATATAATCCCTTTAGAAACCCCGAAAACAACACAAAAACAAGAAACAGACTTAAACGATAAAAAACGCCTTCATTCAAGTCTAGAAATTAAAAATTATCCCGCTACGGATTCTAAATTACCAAACTCTGTAAATAAAAAAATTAAATCAGACGATAATAATATTGAAACTGTAAATCAAGGAACACAAAAAGATGATAATAATATGTATATTTGTAATTACAAAATGGACGATACAGAACATTATTGTATATCTTTAGCAACAACGTTTAAAAGATTACCAAAAAAGAAACAAGCTAAGTTAAAAATTGAAATACAAAAATTGTTATATGCAGCAGAATTTGATGAAAATTTTTAAAATAATTTGTAGATTTGTATATTAATTAACAGGATACACTTATATATGTTTATTTATTTTGTTAATAATGTTTTTAAACTATTTTTAGTGCTAAATAAAATTATTTAAAACAATTTCATATATTTTCTGTAACATACATTAAAAGAAACGACTTTGTTTTTAAATTTTTTATTAAAAATTTAATACTACGTGTTATACAAATTATTAAGGCACATTAATACAAAAATTTAGCTTATAAATAATAGTGAGAACCTATTAATAATAATGTAAATATTAACTCGAAAAATTGAAATTAAAAATTTGTTGGCATTCATTTCAACATAAATAAAAAACTTAAACTATTGACTTAAGCTTAAAATGTAATTATTCTATTATTATTAACATATATACATAGCTATTCAAAAATCAATGGGCTAATATTAATTATAAACTATTAGTAGAGTAATAAAAAATTCAGCCAAACTGATTTGAGAAATAAGACATTAATTTAATTGGGAGGGTTTGTTATAGGTCTTTTAAAAAGTAAAATGTGAGGCTCTGAAAATAAATAAATAAATAAGTTGAAATATAATATAAAAAATAAATAAATATATACCTGGGGAGTGTGTCATATAATGTACCCATCCCTTACTTTGTTGTACACCTATTTTTCTCCATTCATTTTCGGACATTAAATGAGTTTTTGGAACTAATTTAACCATATCTTTCGGCAATACGACATGTCTGTAAAAATAATTCATAAAACGGGTAAATAATATCAAATTTTTTATACATGCAATAACTTTTAAGGAACAAAGCATAACATGCATATTTTTATGATTTACCTGTATTCGTATTTATCATCGTAGTATTTATCAGAATAATAAATATTTGCTGCACTCATTTTGTTATTTTATGTATATGTATATGAGAATTAATCCGATGAAATTCTGGAAAACTGAATAATAACGGTCACAGAGAACACACTTGTTGCTTGCTAAAATAAATTGAAATTGAACATCTGCCGTTTGCGCATGCTTTTACCCTTATCTCAATAATGCCAAAATGAAACGTGATTTTTATATAAATCTTTTATTTTTATAAATAATTTACTATAAAAAAACAATATTTTTTACGTTATTTAATAATCAGTTTATCTTTCATTACTATTTATAGATACAAACTTTGTATTATTGTATTTTGTATTTAAAATGTTTAAATTATCAAACGTAGGGAAATTGTTATGCGTTGCATTATTTGTATGTCAATTCTATTTGTCAAATAGCAAACGTTTATCGTCAAAAGTAAACTAATAATAAAATAAGCAATTTATTTAATTTTTACATACTTTTATTTAATTTTAAACAATTTTAAATATGTCTGATAGACGTTCCAGGTATATTAATCATATAAATATATTTTAAGGTTATTTTATTAAATATAAATTATTTTAGACCAATTGTTCGGTCGCCCCATTCAACTAAATCCTATAATAAATCATCGAAAACAACTTCCAAGTCATATTCAGAAAGCGATAGCTCTGATAGTAGAGCGCGAAGTCACAGTTCTAAAAAACGCTCAGACAGTCGCCATAAGAAATCATCAAAAAAGAAAAAAAGTAAATCAAAAGATACTTCGAAATATAAAAAACGAGATAGCTCAACTTCATCTTCCGAGTCAAGTTCAGATAGTAGTGATTCAGATAAATCTATTAAGCTTTTAGAGAAGTTGAAAAAAGAGCGGTTGCGGCAAGCCGAGGAAAAGAAACGAATAAAGGAGCTTCAGAAAGCGACAGAAACGCCGGAAGAGAAACGATTACGGCGATTAATGAAAAAGGAAGCTAAAGAACGTAAAAGAAAAGAACGGATGGGTTGGGATAATGATTATTTACATTATACTAACACTGATAATCCTTTCGGAGATGGGAATCTACTTTCTACTTTTGTTTGGACGAAGAAATTAGCGAAAGAAGGATTAATTGGTAAGTCTTTTAAACA
>NEEE01003111.1:3272-16233 GCA_002278615.1 Pogonus chalceus
TTTTTTTTTAGAAGAATAACGCGTCACATGGGCACCGTTGTGAGTAGGTTTCGATATCAAGTCGCCTGTGAAATTGTCTATCTTTTCCGTTGTGTTGTCGTTTATTTTTTATGTGCTGTAGGTGTCAATATACAGTAGGCGTGTGTGATGTTAACGCTTCCGGAAAATGGTGGATGCGCTTAGTTATGTCATTATATAAACTTCGTTTTAATGAAATATTTTATATTCATCGTTGCTCTTATTATTATTCTGTTCAAGAATGTTATTTCAGGAATGTGTGTAATGATATTTATTTTAATTGTTTTCTTGAAATTATGTGAGAATATGATTAAAATTATTACAGAGTAGTACTAAGCCTAAAGCCCAGAAAAAAAATTTCCGTATATTTTAAGTTCATCTTTTCAAATAAATTAAATATTTAATTTCAAGTCTAGTAATTTTCCGTTAGAAAAAAAGTAAAAGTAAGAAACCAACGCCACGAAACAAATGCATTTCATAATCTTTTCCAGTTATCTTCTTACCGCTTAATCATCTTTTAATAAATAATATGCGTTTGTCTATTAAACAACAAGGGCTTTTTCTGTAACACTTAATATGTCTTAGAACGCGAAACGATATCATATAATCATTGCGCAATACCATTGCTTCGTGGCATGGACTATATTAACAAAATTAAGAAAAATTGAATTTGTTATCTAATAAAGTTTATACTAAGATAATTTACACATATATCAGCCAAAAGTCAGAATATATATTACTGTTACAAAAATAAATACTTTTAAGTGCGCAGTATAAATAAAAATTTAATTTCATCGTTATTATTCTATCGATTACTATAAGAATGAATAACTTTCCGTATAAATAAATAATAAATATAAAAGGCAATTTACAATAAAGACAATGCATGAATTTATGTATATGTATAATGTAATGAGTCATTTCTGGTAGATAGTAAAGTGAATACATCATAATAAATTGAAACAATATCCATTATCCAGTATTAAGCGTTTAGTATATAACAATTGCACATTACACTCTCGCTAGCTCGCTAGCTCTCTAGCGAAGGTATTAAACCTTCCCGTGGTAGTAGACTACCGACTAGTGAGATATATGAGGTCAAAAGGGACTGGTCAAGGCAGACAGCGGAAGCGTGATGACCACCATGTTCTGCTTGTGGCTTTGACACTTGTTATATGGCCCAGGAACGTAAGTGGCCACTTTCTCATGCACTTGCCACAAATCTTTTACTGCGGCATCCATTGCATCTATCGTTACATGCTGTTTGGATGTTTCTAGGTGGTTTGTGGTTAAATTTCAACAAATTGTGTAAGCTTGCATTTCCAATTTTATTCAATTTACATTTTTATTCTTATTGTTCTTTGATTTCCTTCATTTGAAAGGGAAATTTCTCTCTTAACTCTTTATTCTTAAGTCTTTAGATGAAATATAGGATTTGATGTTTCTCTTTTATATTTAAGTGAATGGTTTTATCAAAACTTTAATATTTAATAATATAACTTTATTTTCATATAAGAAATTATATCAAGATGACCGAGCTTTGCGCAAAATCTTAATCATGCTAAATAAACTTATAATCAATTTAATCTTTTCCTAAAATTTCTTTCTACGCTAAATTATCAAAATGATATGGATTTTTCTGTGGCAAGATTACTTTAAATATCTTTGGATTTAAATTTTGGAAAATGAGACATACAGGCTTGTCAAAGTATATTTTGTACTCCCTATGAAGTTTACCAATGATATCAATGGAAATTTTATCGATATCTTTATTAATTGTAAGTTGCGCAAGTATTGCTCTTTCTTTTAACCTTTTCTCATAAAGATTATGGTTTCAATTGCCCAGCTATAACGTTACTATTACCCTTTATATTAAAACTATAAAAAAAGACTTATATGATTTTTCACGGAAATGAGACCAATATTTGAGCCAAGATATCTCTAATCCCAAACTTTCATTAAAATTGTTTGAGCCAGAGATGCAAGGGATGAGTCGCAACGGGGAGCCATCATCAAGGAGCACCATCGCGAAAAACAATTAAGCGGCAAAAAATTTGTTAAGAAAGTATGAATCCGGCGGAGGCAGACGCTATTGACTTTAGGGCGCAAAAAAATCTTTGCATTGGGGCGTCATAACCCCTAGAGCCGGCACTGGTTTGAGCCGTTTATAAAAAAACGAGTTTCGTATAAATAGTTTATTTTTTGAAATTATAACAATAGAGAGCTTTATATTTTGACTTCTATCAATATAAGGTAATTTCATTTAAATTAATATAAATTTTTATTGTTTCAGGTACGTCCAACAAGATACAATCCAGTTTGGTTTCAAATTTTTTGTAAGTATTAAGAATTAACTTATTTCTTAATTAAAATAAGTGAATATTATTCTACATATTGTATAAATTATAATATATCTACTAACAATAATTAAACATTTTCTGCATATAGAATTGAGAGCAAAATAAAGCAATTTATAAAAACGTTCTTCTAAACGTACATGTTTTAACAAGTTTTTATATTCAAATGCAAAACGAAGCAGAAAATTGATTTAAAAAAGCGTTGAATTTATAAATGAATTCACACACGTATTATGTATTAGAGGTGTTCATTAAAATAAAAGGATAAAATATCTTTTATTTTAAATAAAACGAATTTATTTGTTGCTGCGTTTTATTAAAGAATTAATATTTTAAGGTTATAAGCGTTTGTGATTTAAGATATAAATAAATGGTTAAATTAAAGTATAAAATTGATGTATTGTGACTGAAATGAAATAAATAAAAATTTCGTGGCACAAAACAAAATGAGAAAATATGCGCTGTGAAATATTCATTCTTTAGGAATAAATACTATTGTTTGTATATACAATAGGGTTCTTTTGAAATGTACTGCAGCCTCAAATGCTACTAAATCTGTCATTTTCTTATTTTTTAATGCCATAAATGGGAACAAATAACCACCCAAGATATTCTCAAAGAAATATTTTACTTTAAGAAATGCTCCCTTTCTTTCACATAAATACAAATTAATTTTCACACTAAATATTTTTTTCTTATCTCGTAATATTTTATTAAAGCTTTAGAAACCAGAGGATTAGAAATTATATTTATTGAATAAATTTGTAACAACTTGTATATTATTTATAAAATCAATTGAAAACCCAAAAAATTTGACCTAGTTTATTCGAAACTTGACATGTATTTAAATAGAAAAGTTTTCGGGTTCTACTTCTCTAAATATTTTGACACGATTATCAGTTTGTAAAATAAAATTCCTATTTTTGTTTGTTCTAAATAAATATAATTGTCCCAAAATGCATTCTTCTCAAACTTCCGAAATAAAAAAAAAGAGTTATTATTAAAATATACATGTTTGTATTTCTTTAGACTGAAAGTATCAAATAACATGGAATTGAAATGGTTAAAACCCTCTTTTAACACGGTTTTTCGTAAAAAACTCCTCTACATATATATATTTTATTGACATCTTTGATTTCTANTCTACATATATATATATTTTATTGACATCTTTGATTTCTAAAATTTTTCTTTTTTGCGTAAATTGAGAGATGAGTTTATATATTTGATCTAAAATCATCAGATAATTTGAAGCGTAAATAATGATAGTTTTCTTATAAGGCGAATTTTGTTTTCTATAAGTTATACGAGTTTTTATTTCCAATATTTTTTCTCTTGTACTTATAGCCTCTCTTTGTGGAATTTTATTCGCGTAAATTAAGAAGAGTGTGTATAAATTTAGTCTAAAAATATCAAGACAGAGTATTACTTAAAATTTGAAAAAATATTAAGAATAACGCAAAGAACTTTTAATAAAAATTGTCTAGAGAGATCAGATCAATTTTTTATCATAAAAATAACTTGTAGCATTATAAATCAAAATTTATAATTAATTATCAATCAAAAGCAACTCAAAAAATAATATTTTTTTATTTTAATACATGAAAACAAAAACCTGTAGATGTACCAATAAAAATACATCAACAATAAATAATATTTAAACAAGAAAGAAAAAAAGGTATTTCTATAATTTAAAACGTAGCTTTTCAAGAAAAAAATTTATTTTGTAAAATCCTCTTATTGTGGTTAAGGATATAAAGGAAATATGTGTAATTTGTCTGCTCTTATACGCTACTTTGAACTGTCAACTTTGACACAAAATTCAATAGCAGAAGAAAAATGGTGGAAAACAGCCAAAAGGACATTCAAGCATCAGGGTCAACAAAAACCTAAATACAAATTGAAAAATAAGATTCAACTTGATGAAAAGAATTTCAGATTTATATTTAATACTTTTTCTTACATTTATGACTTTCATTTTATTAAAAAAAAATATATATATTATCTATTGTTTTCCTTCGAAATGAAATCCTTAATCAATAGAATGCAGGTATGATGCTGTGAGGTGCAAACTCGGTTGAAAATGATATGTCAGGTGTTGAATTTCAGATTAAATGTGACTATTGAAATTAGATCAAGGAAGCTCTTGCTACGAGATACTGTTCTGTGTGTTCCTATTGGCTTAAATTCTCTCTTCATCTAATTAATTCAACTTTAATGAACATATGAGCGTTAGTTATAAACTTAACAAAAGTTTTACTTTAACAATATGACAAGAGTAATATTGTAATGGATTTGATGTACTAGTTAAAATTTATATTATTTGATAAGATACATTTAAACTATTCTAAAATGTCGGCTATAAGGCATAAACTATAAAAATTGTCTTTTTATTTTAATAAAAAAATATGCAAAATTTTCCATTCCAGCAGTTTTATGACTTCTATTGCTTTAATGATACGTGGAGCTACTCAAAAATATACAAATACTATTAAAGACACAACATTTAATGAAAAAACAAATTTAAAAAAGTTTGATTAAAATATTTAAGACCTTGAGAGAACTTTATAAAGTGTATAAAATTTAAATAAGTATAAAAAGTATGATAATGAAAAAAAAAAAAAGAAAATCTGGAAGAGAAAAAGAAAAAAAAAAACTGCTGGCAATAACATTTTCGTTTAATTCGAAATTTTAATTATCAAATTAAACCACGATTCAAAGCGTTCAAAGATTATTTTCCACCATAGAAATTGTAAACTTCTCGGTGTTAAAATCTCGCTTAAATCTGAGATTGAAATTACAATTTCTTTAAGACAATAACTCGCATTTCAATTCATTTTCTCGATAATCAAATGGCGAGGAACGCCTTACGCGGAAATCTGAGATGGAGGCAAGACAACGTGAAAGCGGTCCCCAAATCGAGGTATCAAAAGGGAATTATCACACGACGAATGAACTGGGACCAGCGCTCAAACTGGAGCGCCTGCTAAATGCTGGAATTGTGCAATTATATTATAGCACCGAATATAATGGTTCTTAATTCTTATCTATAAACCGATTCATGCAACCTGGATTTTGTATTCAATCATAGGTTTAAATTATATTGTTAAGGATTTTCATATTTTCAATGGACTCATTTGCTAACGAAGACAATTCACAAAATTTCTTCATTTTTTCAAGTATTATAATTAATCGATAAAGAGTCTTAAGAATTTTCAAATAACCTATTTATTAATAAATTTAAAACATTCTTTTTAAAATGATTGTTATACTTAATTTCGTTTAAAAAATCTATTTTAAAACAACGAACTGAATTTAAAGTAATTTCATCAACAATTGCTTAAAATACCGCACATTTTTTGTAACGTAGCAAAATCAATATTTATATACAAAAAAAAAAAAACTCCCACATCTGCGATTATAAGCGGAAAATTCAATATCTTCCTACGTAACAAATTATTCTCATAGAGAATTCAATTAAATTCTGTTTCTGATTGTACACGTAGAGTGTAGCAGCGTAGTATTCATTAGTTCTACGTTTCATATAATAAATAATCCCCAGGTGGGAATGGATGTGCCCAGCATATGAAGATATCTCTATGAATATGAAACTTCTATTTAGATCTTCTACTGAAACAAGTCTCACTTTGTCGCGGAGCTTCAATTTATTTATGTTTTTTATTATGGAATTGCACTCTGGGATAATGAGAAAATATCTTGTTTTTTATTTTATAATAAAGCAAATTGAAGCCATATTTGGTCATTAAATAGAACATAATCTAAAGTTTCAATAAATGTAGCAAAAATTTAAATTACTCTTAAATTAATGCTGAAAACAAGGTTAGATTATTGAAAGAGCCACGCTACATTTTGAACACAAAGTTAACCAAAAACACAAGACACTTAACTCCATTGACTGAAGCACAACATAATTTCAAAAGGCGTAATAAATCTTGAGATAAAACATGAGTGACACTGTACAAAAAGGACATTCACACATTGGACGCTTTTGAACAAATGAACATTCAAACAGAAAACGGATCGTGCAGTGAATAGAGTTGAGCGCATAGCACAACACCAAACGAACTGTTGTAAAATGTAAAAGTTTGGCATTTGGGAACTCTGAAACGTTTTCAGAGGCAAAAGGTCCTGCAGGAAACGCATTTATCGACAGAACTAACCCCGGAATGGTTCATTTTAAATTAGATTTATCGATTTTGTTTTATTCATATTATTAATCTTATTTTTGAAATGGTTTATCAGCAGTTTTTTACTATTTCTACCCAATAAAATTTGGCGTTTAATATTTCTTATATTTTGTACTAAGTATGACTCCAAAACAACGTGTTATTAAGATTAAGACAATATGAAATTGTGTTAAGATAGTGACATATTCTTTAGATAGATCATTATGTTTGCATTTTGCATTGTCTTGAACACATGGTTGCCATGTTCTGCAGCCATCTAAAGTACATGGTCCATCGTGTGCACAAGCTTACGGTAATGGAGGACATTGAAAATTTTATGTTGCTCGCTGGGAAAGAAATGGCCGTCATCATCTTCTTATTGGGTGCAGCTGATGGGTTGCGATGAGGCGAAAAAAATGATCCTGGATAGGAGAGATGGATGGGTCAATGATAGATACGGAACATTTTTTTTTCCTCTTTTCTTGGGGTTTTATTATTTTTTTATCTGAAACTTACAACATAATTTCAAACTTTATTTAACTTTATAAATATTACAATTATTTCAAGAGCAAATTAATTTCATGGCTCTGTTATATCTTGTACTTTTTGAGCTTCTCCAGACTCAGTGATACAAAGCCGAATAATGTTTGAAAACAACAGCAAACCATTCCAAAGAAATTGCTAACTGGCTTTCTCAAAACAATACAAAATAGTATATTCTGTAATAAGTTTGGAATGAGGCATAATCCAGCTTAGATAAAAAGTTTTCTAGAGAGCAGAATAGTCATTCCAAACATGTTGCAGAATATATTTTTTCTTCTATTATGATCTAAGTTGAATGAAAAAAGAAATTCGGAATAAAGTTGGACAGCTATATATTTTAATATATGAAAAATAATTATTTGATGTTAACACTTTGAGGTTATACGTTATAAGGTAATAGAAACTACATATTACCTTATTAAACACTAGTGCATAATAATACTGCACATTTATGCAGAATGTAGGTATTATAATTCCGTAAAAGTATTTCAGCCAGGAAATGTAATCTTAAGTTTTTTTTTTTATATTTTATGTTTTCAAAAATGATAATATCAAACTTTTATTGATAAGAAAACATAAATTTTTAATGTTTAAACAATATAACGAGTGTCTAGAAACATATGAAGAACAATATTTATTTTTCAGAAGCATAAAGTTGTCTATTATTGGAACTTCATTTGTTTTTGTTCTAGTTAACCGTAATCTTACATTATTTTCAAATTAAAATGTCAATAAACCAATATATAAACATTAAAAAAATAATTCTGCATAAAACAATAAAAAAAGTAAAAACATCGTTTTTAATTCTAATAAAATAATACTTAAACACTTAAAATATATCGTATAAAAGACAGTTTTAGGTCAAAATATCTGCCCTAGTCCAGTTTTACAACCAATAATCTACAAAAAAATTCTTTCATAAAAAACCCAAGTACTAAGAAAAAAGCCATAAATTCTCGTAATTTCATCTCTAGATATAAGAAACAGTTTTACTATTTACTAATGGCACTAAGCAACTGCTTTTATGATATAATTATCTCGTAAACGCCGTATTACCCATAAGTTTTCAACAATAATTCTAATTATAACTAAGTACGAAATTTAACGACATCGTAAAGTATATTATTTCGAAAACTATTTTATTTTACAAGAATTGTACCTTAAGATATTTTATTATGTATTTTAAAGTTTTCAATAACAATGTCTTACTACAATATAATAATGAAACTGTGTAAAATTGCTAGTTGCATTAGCTGACAATTCGCGTTAGATCTCTTGCAGATATTCAAACCAATTTCATGGTAATTTCATTGAAATTAGTGCATATATTAGTAAGGAATGTTTGCTGTAAACTTATGGCATACTCCATTACTCTAGAGGGTTCTAGAGAACTGTTAATAGAGGTTTAGGGCGTTAGGTCTTGCATCAATTGTTCCATA
The DNA here is from genome assembly GCA_002278615.1 of Pogonus chalceus. Lineage (NCBI taxonomy): Eukaryota > Metazoa > Arthropoda > Insecta > Coleoptera > Carabidae > Pogonus > Pogonus chalceus. Next base: position 11,817 of record NEEE01003111.1, read on the forward strand.
TTCCATATGCATGCTTCCCTCAAATTTGATTTACATTTTAGTTTTTTGAAACCTCACATTTATATTCTATTTATTTTCACTTCACTGTTTTTTCTCCTCATTTTAAATTAATCTTTGAATTTCCAAATAAATAAATTCAGCTCTTGAGTGAGCTCAAATAATATTATTTACAAGAAAATATATTAAATTCTTTATATTATAAAAACGAATCAAAATGTACTTAAAACGTATACTTCTTAGAAACAAACTAAGATGCAAAATCATTTATTGAGAATATCGAGGGGGCAGGTCTTCTTTTTGTTAAAAACTAACCAATTACAATAAAAAACGTAGTTCAATTATTTTTCAACCAATAACATACATTATGGGCTGATATATACAGTTTTAAGCAAGACAAAATAGATGTCACTAGCAACATTACTTTAATGTTTACTTGTATATTCTTACTGAAGATAATATATAAATAGGTTTTTATTTTTGTTATAAGCGAGGTTTATTTTTCAATAAAAGAATAAACTAATCATGTTTGGGCTTTACTATTACAGGGAATATTCAATAAAATATGAATTTATTTTGAAGTGAATTGTAAAAAAAAAAATTTTTGATACACATTTTTATAGATAGAAAAAATATTAAAATTTGCATTTTACTAGCTCAACATGAGGATAACCGAGCTTTGCTCAGGATTGTAATTACCAAATAAAATTTATTTATACAAAATAAACTTAAAGACAGTTCAATCTTATCCAAAAATTTATTTCCACACTAATTTACGAGAATTATATGGATTCTTCTGTGGTAAGAATACTTTTAATGTAACTAACTTCTTAATTTTGAAAATAACACATAAAGGCTTATCAAAATATACTTTGTATTCACCGTGAAGTTTACCAATGCTATCAATGCTATTTTTTTACATCTTTATTAAGTATTACTCTTTTTTTCAACCCTTCATTTAGTTTTAGAACTTTTTATCATGAAGATTATTGTTTAAAATGATATCTTTTGACAATTTAATTTCCTTTATTATATTTATAAATAATTCTCCGTTGCCTAACTATAATATCATTGTCACGCTGTAAATAAAAACCATGAAAAGGGTCTTAAATGATTTTTCCCAGAAATAAGACCCAAAAAAGTCGAATTTCTGACTTAAAATTCTTCGAATCCGTGCCGTTCATTATAATTGTTATACCTGTTTTTAAGAAATTGAATACATAGTCTTTCTATCTGAGAATTTTAGCATAATTGCTTAATTTTTAAATATTCTTAAGATGCTCAGTTTTATTACGATAAATTTAGAAAGTAACAGGCTGGATAATTTACCAAGTAGCCTGATTTTTTAATCTACAGCTAATACAGCAAATTATATTAAATAAACTTTATTTTTGTAAATTTTCATTAATAAATATAAAATATTTTGTATGCGCTGTAAATAAAAACCATGAAAAGGGCCTTAAATGATTTTTCTCAGAAATAAAACTCAAAAAAATCGAATTTTTGACTTCAAATACTTCTAATCCGTGCCCTTCANATCAGTGAAAATATAATTCGAAATATATAGTTGAACCAAATGTGTACCGAAGTACATATTTAATCATGCAGTGTTGTAAACATGTCGGTCTATAAATAATGAATTCTGTTTGACATCAATATTGAAAAATGATTGCAATATGTTTTTGAAATTTTTTTATAATTAAAATATTTATTGACATTGCTACAATTGACGTATAACAATGTATGATAAATTAAACCAGAAACAATTTTAATATTTATTGAAAATTCCAATTAAATTGAGAATTGTTATTCTTTGCATATGTTCATTTATTTTTATATGATTATGTTTAAACAGTTTATGTCTATGATTTGATTTTATTTGTATTTATTTAAATTGAATAAACATTTAAACTTGTATATTGATTTTAATTTATTTTAGGTTAGGTAAATAATATTTTAAATTGTAGTTTTATCATTGGAAGGATTATAAAAATCATTTATTTATTTATAAAATTATTTTTCCTACCATCAAACCCTAATAGCATACCTTGATCTGTGCTCGAATAATTCGAGTCACGAATAAAATTTCTAAACAAATTTTGATTCAAGTTGCGAATGATGCCTCGGTTTACGAACGCACAAAAATGTACATACTAGGGATGTTACGGAGCTTCGATTCCGATTCCGATATGTCGGAACATCCGATTGTTATAACACCTTAGTTTCCGATTTCGGCTCCGAAACTTTTAAATCGGAAGAGTTTAACTGAATATTGTTTTTATTTGCCCTTAAAACATATCTCTNTTAAATCGGAAGAGTTTAACTGAATATTGTTTTTATTTGCCTTTAAAACATATCTCTTCTGCCACCACCTGTAATACCGCCTTCGATTTCGCTTTCAGTTCCGATTCAAAAACTCCGACTCCGACTTCGGTTCCGATAAAACCTCTTCTGTAAGATCCCTAGTACATACACTTCTGGACTTAGAAGGTATCTCGCGGAAAGCTACAATTTTAATAAGTATTTTTACTTCAAATTAGAGAAATATTTTTATTATTTTAACTGCTTAATAATTGCAATAATAAAAAATTGTTTTCAAATTCAAAGATATCAAAAGTCAATCACACATTTAAAGTTGGAAAAATTGGTAATTCTCAACATAAATTAAAGAATTTCCAAAACAAAAATTTGGGAATGAATTATTTTGTTTTCGTACTGCCTCAATTCTCCTTATCATTGATTTCTTAAGTTTCTTGTTTACAAATAGAAAGCTTTATTTTACCTTATTCTTCTTATTATTCATTTTAAGGGCTACTTTATTACTATTTTCTTCCCAAAACATCCCAGAAATATTTGATGATATTTAAATTTAAGGACTGTCAAAATTTTCAGCACATTTCGACAATTAAAGAGTAGCTTTTCTTGTAACTTTGTTATTTTACTAATTTATAAAACTTTCCAAAATATATGATTTGTAAATTTGTATAATCCAAAGTAGAAAACTGTCTTAGTAGGACAAAATTGAAACTTGCTTTAGCTCTCTTGGATGCATAGCCTAAACCTAAGCTAATAAAAATATTTCAATTTCATTTTATTTGGAGCCAAAAAACTATTTAAGTTCTTAAATCGATGATATAAAACTATACTTAAGCTAATAAAATACCTGAAATCTTTAAACATATTTGTATAAAATATTTAGGCAGCAATTAAGAAAATTGTTTTGCTGCAACTAAAACAAAAAAACTATAAAATTCAATCGAGAAATGTACGCAGCAATAAATAACAAAACCGAATAATATGTCACCAAAACGCAACTTGTTGCATAGACCAAATTCATAGGTATTTAATGAAATTTAAACCTCTTAAACATAATGAGGTAATAAAAGTGATTAAAAACATTGAGTGGCTGACTAAGTACACCATACCACCAGACTAGACCCTACTGAAAGTAGGGTTAGAAATACGAATCGATATAAAATAAATTTTAATTACTGACGAAAACGGAAGTAGTAACAGTGCGTAACGCCTCATATTTTACGTTTTAATCCATGTGGAAAAACGTAAATACGAAGCCGAATTACCGAAATGTTATATATTATGGAAAGAGGTTTAAATGTTAAACCTGTAGCGCTTGTATATTTTATTTCATGCAAATATGTAAATAGAAATTGGGTATTTATTCCAAACGTGTTCGTATATTTTATAACTTCATTTATTCCGGAAAATTTTAAACCAATTTATTGGTTCATTTAATTATTGAAAAATTAAATGTTGCAATTAATATTTCGAAAGTCATTTTATCAAATTATTATAGGGTTATTTATAAAATGCTTTATAACATTAATATTTATTCAAAAATATTTAGTATTATTGAAAATAAAATAAGGGATGAAATAAATAAATAATTATTAAGATTTTTACATATATTTATTTATAAATTTTATGATTACAGAGTTTTATATTTATTTTATTAGATTGAAGATTGTTTTATTTCAAATCTTTACCTGATCGGACTTAGTCTCGGCGCTATGATTTGCTTTCAACATCATGTGTTTTTTATATGATAGCTATTCTCCATAATCTTGAGTTTGTGATAGTTTTTTCTAAATATTGTATTTACCTTTTTCTGCTATGTAATTTTGATTGATATGATATATCAAATTTTGGTTAAATTCACTAGAATAGATACTTTACTGACTCCAGAACTATTGGACAAGATTAAATCAAATTTAATTTTAAAATATTTTACATTTTTTGCTTTTATATATTAATATAAATTGTTCTATTCCAATATAATTTGTTTCGATATTAGGTTTTTAGTCGTTATAAAATGCAGCAAAGAATTCTCCAATTATAGCTTTATAAATTATTAATAAACGTGTTTTTATAAAAAAAAAACGATATTTCAATATAAATACAT
>NEEE01003113.1:12380-24618 GCA_002278615.1 Pogonus chalceus
GCATTGTAACCAGAAAGTCTTACGGGAAATTTCGCAAAAAGCACTCCTATTTCTAAAGGTATCTATTTAAAAGTCTGATTTGAGAGCAGTAACGTATGAAACGTCAAACATAACTATTCAAACTAATATAAATAATTAATTATTAGTTTTAAACTTTTCGTACAAAAAATATTGTACATACTTTGTGCGTGAACTTGGTTCCCGGATTCGTCCGGGAACCAGTCGTTCTCTCACTTGGTATGTAAATAACTATTTCGCACTTTCAATTACCTGCTAGATTCGTTACAAACATATTTATCGGTCAGCTACAGTTCTGTGGTCAAGTTATTTACTTGACATCCCAATATCGGCATTTTTTTTTTTTTAACTTTTTTTGAGATTGTTTGCGACAAAAAAGTCCTTGCAAAAACTGAGCTTGTCGCTCGCAAGAACAGATGAGAATTTTTTGTACAATATATTTCTCGCAAATACTGCATCAGCTGGCAAGGTCAAAGACCGGAAAAATTTGCACATCGGGGAAGTCAACCGGAGAAATCAACCTAGAAAATAATCCGGAGAAGCAATGCAAAGAAGACAACCGAAGGAATCCAAGCAGCAAATCAGCTCGAGTGCCATTCGAACCGACAATCGGTCCAGGGAACCAGTTCAAATCCATCTATACAAACAGTCGGGTATCCGGATGAGAATACGAGAAAATTTTGGTTGCAATTCCAAGAGCTCTACGCAGGTCTATGTTTAACCTTGTGTAGAGGAATTACACGCAGAATCACGGTTAAATCTTTGTTTTAAATTTATAGTCACGGCCACCACTTCGAGATTGTGTTGGCCAGAGTGGAGAGACATCGCGGGCGAAATTAGTTTAATTAATTTTGCATTTATCTAAATTCTCACCAATCTTATGAACTGCCTGTGGCCAAAGTCATAAGCTTCCAATAGGAGTATTATTTTTAATTTATAAATTAATTCAGATAAATTAAAAATTGTCAAATTAAAGTCGTTTGATTATTGTTATTGTTGATTTTTAATTATTTTGAAATTGTTATTAAATTTTGTAAAATATTTTTTTCTTGTTTCTGTTATTTTTTTTAATGGTACCTTTTGTTAAATTTTACATTCAAAACTGAGTTATTTGGATTCTGCAATTTATCCTTCTCCACTGAATATATCCGAGCAATTGGTTTGCGCCAAAAAAATTTACTAAACATTAAATTTATATTATATTTTTAATTTAAATTATCTTATTGTTCAGATTCCTTCTTTAAACATTTTTTTTTTATTAATTTTTGTTCTAAAAATTAAACTTTACTTGCCAAGCACCTTTGTTACCTAAGTCGCGAAAATCCGTCACAATTTATATAAACTTCTGCCTTCAAATTTTTTAAAGATTTAAACCTCTAGTTTTGCATAGAATCTTTTTATATTGCCTATTTAGTAAGCACTAGATAAATAGACATTCTATGAAATAATACAATGTGTTTTATATCTAGCGTTTATAGATGTTGTAGGTCAGATCTTCTTAGCCAAAACTTTGAGCCAGCTATGACACTTTCAGTAGATTATTTATATTATAAAACAGTAAAGGTGATAAATTACAAAAACAAAAAATCTTCATATACGACTAATACAGAAATACTGAATGAAATATGCTTTTTGTGTTATTTTCTCAGTGTAAATATTTTTTCTTTATTTTCTTGTAATAATTTTTTATTTTGGAACAAAACCAAATTATCTTAATTTATAGACTAAAATGAAAATTTAGATATCAATGAAAAGATTTATTATTCTGAAAATCCTTACATCTATGAAATATTTTAGGTCATTTTAAATTAAATTACATTACTTATATTAGTATTTATCAATACCAGCAAAACTTAATCTTATAAAAGACTGGATATTACAGAAAATGTTATGAAATATTTATTTAATATATTTTCTACCCTTAAATTCTACTCTTTCTGCGGGAGTCCCAACTTACTCCCACTCTTTCTTTGACTGTAAGAACTTAGACTTAGTAAACTATCATTTAGTGTAAAATCAGTATTCAAAATAGCAAGATAATTCAATATAGCTAATGCTAGCATTGAGCCCATCATTATTACAAATCCACAATCTTTAGTATACTTCATAAGGGAATAAACACGGTCCTTTGAGCTTTATTATTTTTTGGTTTTTAATACATCAAATAATCCAAGAAGTGAAACAATAAAGGCGATCAAAAGTACGAGATCCGACATCTGAGCCATCCAAGGTAGAAGATTTGATATCTAAGCAATCATCAACCTTAAAGCGATCCACGGCAGAAAACTCCATAGCTAAAGTGATCCACGGCAGATAATTTTTTAGCTAAAGCAATCCACAGCCGAAAATTCTATAACTAAAGCGATCACCAGCTCGGTAATTCAGGTTAGTGGTTCTCAATTTTTCCTTTGTTTCCTGAATTTCATTCTAATTTATTTTTTTCTCAACTTAATTCAAATAAATTTCAATTTAGTTTTTATTTTAATTTATCCATAGTCACTTATAGTAGTGATATGGCTAAAAATTTAGAGCATTTTATATCTCAAAAAGGTTTGATTATCAATAAATTAGATAGAGTTAACGATTTTATAAAAAAAATTCAATTCCGAAACAATTAGCGTTAATCAATTAAAGGTGCGTAGAGAAATATTAATAGATGCGATTACGATTTAATTGCGAATATAGTCGCCATTATTGATATTTTCACTAACATCAGATCAATATCTAACGAAAATATCCCGTCAATTAGTAAAAATAAAAAATTAATTCTATGCAAATAAATTTGCCAGTTTTGAACTTAAAAATGTTTAACGGTGATTACAAAAATTGGCTTAACTTTGAAAATTCATTTAAATCTTTAATGGATGAAAATAAATCGTTAAATAATTGTCAGCGTCTACAATATTTGAAATCATGTCTTTTTCACAACGCATTACGGGCAACAGATTCTTAAACAATTAATGAAAAAAAAATTCGAGGAAGCATCGAAAATATTAGAAAAAAGATTCAAAAACACAATGCTCATACTTCAAGATTATATTAATTCAATTTTAAATATTTCGATTATTAAAATGCAGTCACATAAGACTCTGCGATATCTTTTAGAAATAGTAATAAGCAATATTATTCGCTAAAAATTTTAATCTACCCACATCTAAATAGGATGCAATATAACCGAAAAATTATATTTTAATTCTAAGTGCGAATAGCAAAGCTCTTTAAACACCGACGTGCTTACTTACGATCAATTCATTATTTTTGTAGAAAAATGTTGTTCTGTTTTAGAGTCAATTCATTATGTTTCAAATAATAAATTCTTAAGTAGTTGAAATAATTGCTCTGTTCCAAGACGAATTCAGATGCATAGTAAACAAAAAAGTGTATTGTCTTGTGCTGCAACAAATAAAAAATCGGTTTAGTGCGTGTTTTTCAAAGAAAATAATCATAACATATCTCATTGTCAACGATTTTTGGATCTCAATATAAAAGAAAGATTATTTAATATAAATCGGTTGAACTTATGTAACAATTGCCTGCGCAATAATTATTTAGTCGTGAATTGTCGTTCTACTAATAAATAAAAAAACATCATACCTTGCTTTATACAAATGAGGTGCAAAACTTAACATCAACCGTTAATGCACTTTCTGTAAAAGATAAATCATCGATCACCCTTTTGTCTACAGCGGTTATTTTAATTAAAAATGGCAATAATAAATTCGTGAAATGTCTCGCTTTCCTTGATGCTGGGTTGATGTCATATTACTTCCGCAAATCATTTTTTTAAAAATTTCCATCAATCCCATTCGTACTAATGTAGAAATTAAATGTCTTAATGGTGCTACTAGTACAGCAAATCAACAAATCAATATTAATATAAAATCGCTGGTAAATGCATTTACATCTAATTTAAACTGTTAAGTGGTGAAGACAATTACAGATAATTTACCATTAGAAAATTAAATTTCAAATTATCTAAATATTCCCGGAAATATACATCTGGCTGACCCTTGGTTTTATGAAGCGCGTCCGGTAGATTTGCTTATTAGAGCCGGATTATTTTTAAAACTCCTTTGTATCTGGCAAATAAAATCTTCACGCGGCATAATATTTCAGAAAACTCAATTCGGTTTTATAGCAGGGGGCACTTACAACGACATACCAGTAATAAAATCTATCTCTTGTAATCTGTCAACAATTTCCGCCGACGATTGATTAGACAAGCAAATAAGGGCATTCTGGGAATTTAAAAACACAAGCACCACCGACAACTTTTCAGCAGACATATAGAATGTAAAAAATATTTTCTCGAATTTACTTACCGTAATGCAGAGGGTAGATTTGTAGTATTGTTACCGATAAATTCCGATAAAATTAAATTAGGCGATTCTCGGAAAATAACATTGAAATGTTTTTACAATTTAGAGAAAAACTCCACTAAAATAATTACCTCAAAATCGAATATACAGAATTCATATCCAAATACTTAAAATTAAATCAAATGCAATTATTGCTTAACAAAGTAGATGAAGAAAGGTAAACCATCTTACCATATCATCCCGTTTTCAAAAAGGAAGGCACCACAGCGAAATTACGAGTAGTTCTTGACGCATCGGTTAAAACATCAAACGGCCTAAGTTTATATGACAATATTATAACTGGACGTGTGCTTCAACAGGATCTATTCTCAATCATATTTCGTTTCAGATCATTTAAATTTGTTTTAACCGGTGATAAAACAAAAATATACTGGCAAATTCGAATGCTTCCGGATGATGCAAATTATCGATTAATTTTGTGGTGAAACGATAATGGCAAACTGGTAGAAATTTATAGATTAAATACATTAACATACGGTACGAAACGCGCGAGATTAATTGCTACTCGTTGTTTGCAGCAATGGGCAGACGAAAATTATTCTCACTATACATTAGCTAGCGAAATCATTCGTCGTGATTTTAATATGGACTTATTAACAGGCTCAAATTGATTACAAGAGGTAATACAAATAAAAAAAATATATGTACTATTCTAATACAAGGACAATTTGAACTTAGGAAATTTAAATCTAATGATCCAACAATACTTAGAAATTCCATAAATTAATCAGCTAATCCTCAATTAAATGTTTTTTTACACAAAAACGAATTAACAAAAACTCTAGGGTTGCTTTGGATGCCCCAGAAAGATTCTTTTAAATATGAAATTAAAATAGAAAACATTTCTAGCAAGGTAACAAAAAGAATAATTTAGCATGAAGAGCGCAAATTTTTGATCCACTCGGTTTAGTTGGTCCTGTTATAATGAAGGCTAAAATATTATTACAACAGCTTTGGATCCTTAAATTAGATTGAGATGAGTCAGTTTCAAGTGATATATATAAGTCGTGGTCAGATTTTATAAATTAACTCAAATATTTAAATACATTATCTGTACCTAGGAAAATTATAGGATTATTTCCGCCTACCTTTATTGAAATGCATGGTTTCTGCGATGCATGACTTTTGGGTTATGGTGCTGTTGTTTATATTAGAACTTTTAAAAATAATTCTTTCGAACCAAGATTGGTTCGTTCAAAATCTAGAGTTGAACCAATAAAAACAAATACTCTTCCGCATTTAGAGCTTTGCGGCGCGGTATTACTTTCAAATTTGTTTATAAACACCAAACTTGTTTAAATTTACCAGTTGTACGTGAAGTATTATAGACAGATTCGAGTAACTTGTTAGCATAGATAAACACTTCATCCAGTCAATAAAAAACGTTTGTTTCTAATCACGTTGCTGAAATAAATTCAATAACAGATAATTCAAGTTGGAGATGTATTAGAAGCGAAAATAACACCGCGAACGTATTAAGCAGAGGCGTGTCACCAAACAATTAGATGAAAAATAAATTATGGTTTAACGGTCCAAATTCTTTAAAATACAACGCCGATAAATGGCCCATATATTCATCAAATAGAAATCGCGAGAAAATTCCAGAAGAACGCGTAATATTAACTACAACCATCAAGCATGAAATGCGTCTTTTGAGAAAATATTCTAGCTTTAATAAACTGCAGAGAGGTTTTGCTTATGTTTTAAGATTTATACATAATTGTCGATTAGTAAATGACAAAAGCGTTGGTAATTTATCATCATATAAGCTTCAAAAATCTTTACTCTAATTAAATAAGAACATGAGCGGAATTTTCATACTGCCCTTCAGGCTACGTAAGCAATAATACGACAGTAATTTTGGATCTTATCTGCGCGAAATGTAATAAGGGATGTAATTCATCACTGCATTCAATGTTTCAAAATTAAACTAATAATTTTAAACCCAAAAATGGAAAATCTACCTAAAAATAGAGTTCAACCATGTCGGCCCTTTTTAGTTTGCGGAATTGACTATGATGGTCCTGTGTTTTTGAGGGTACGAGAGATTGCAGTAAAAGATTATTGAAAGCTTACATCGAATTATTTATTTATTTTGATACTTAGGCAAATCATATCGAATTAGTTTTAGACTTAACAATGGATGAGTTTTTAGCGGCCTTACGTCGTTTTATAGCACGTTGCGGCCATCCGCAAGATATTTGCAGCGACAATGGCACTAATTTCGTTGGTGCAAACAACGAACTTAAATAGCTTAATAATTTTATAAAGAAAGCAAAATTCAACATCAATAATTTATCTAACATAGCCATTAACTGGCATGTCATACCTCCAAAATTTCCTCATATGAGTGTATTGTGGGAGTGTAATATTAAATCCGTCAAAAGACATATGAAAGGAACTATAGGTGATTTTCATTTAACATGTAGCGAAATGTTTACTTTGTTAGTTAGAATTGAGGCATGTTTAGATTCCAGACCTCTTACACCCTTATCCAGTAATCCAAATAATCTAGAAGTCCTTACACCTGGTCACTTCCTAACTGGAGGGCCACTAATAACATTTTCTGAGCAAGATTTACAGCATGTGTCAATACATAGGCTTAAAAGATGGCAGTTGGTAGAAAAAATTAAAGCTCATTTTTGAAAGCGTTGGAGTCGGGAATATTTAGTGCAACTAGAAGCACGGTTCAAATGGCGCACCAATGTCAGATCTGGTAGCTCGATTAAGCTGGTTGGAGTATTGGTTGTCAAGATAGAGCAAAACATTCAACACTTGCATTGGAAGATGGCACGCATCATAGAAGATCATCCTGGAAATGACGGCGTTATACGTGTGGTGACAGGGCGCACAAATCAAGGATGTTTAAAGCGATCACTTCATAAATTGTGCATCCTGCCAATTGACGAAACCGGCTAAGAAGAAAGAGTGAAGTGTTGTGCAAGTGCTTACAATTGCTACAAAATTAACATTATAAGCATAACACCCTCATATAAATAGTTAAATTGTGTAAAGTTATTTAGTTTGTATTTATTTTAGGTAATATTTGTACATATGTATATATTTTTTATTTTTATGTTTTTGAAGCTTACTACCTTCAAGAGCGGAGTATGTTGGGTTTCCACCCTTAAATTCTACTCTTTCTGCGGGAGTCCCAACTTACTCCCACTCTTTCTTAGACTGTAAGAACTTAGACTTAGTAAGGAATCATTTAGTTTTAAATCTGTATTCAGAATTGCAAGATAATTCAATAAAGCTAAGATTAGCATCGAGCCTAACATTATGAAAAATCCAAAATCTTTAGTATACTTCTTACGGGAACAAATTATATTTCCGGCACATAGTATTTTATAAATATAATTTGTACAAATAAACCTACTACAAAAAATAATAAATACAAAATAAATTTATATTAAAACAACGACCAGTTAAGTCTCAGATCCAAATAAATCGACTTAGATTATTTTATGATCTTACTTGATTTAGTGGTTCTTACTAGATGCATCAAGAAAAAGAAGTAGAAAATTTTAGCTAATTATAGTAAACATGTATTTGCTTAATAAAATTAAACGATGTTAATAATATTTAATCTTACAAGTATAATCAAATTGGTTTTTAATAAAGGAGATATACATCACTTATTCTTACATATACATTTTGGTCTTTATTTGCACCAGTTATTAAATATAACCTAATTTAAAGCCGTATCTAGATATCCCTCCTTAAAGAAGAAAAATAATGAAAAGTGTTGAAATTATTTATATTAAAATATATTGAAATCTTTTTTGTTAAGTTCTTTATAATTTTAAAAGAATTAATCAAGAACTTTTCGATATAATAATAAAACACCGTATAAAATTTTGTATTTGAATGATTTTTATCATTTTATTTTCATTAAACAAGAAAAATGTATATAATAAAAAATCTACTATTCCATTTCTGTGTCCTTAATTTTAAGACTAATTTAGCAAGTGGATTATTAATTTTGATGATAACTTACATTTCTGTGTATTGATAGATAGTGCTTAATATGTGATAGACTTTTACTAGCCAGGTCCCAAAACAAAAGGGCGCATTACAAGTAAATGTAATTTTTACTAGACAAAATTGATTAAAAAAATAAAATGTTAGAAATAGAATCTAAACAAAAAGTTTATTTAAATTAACAATTAAATGTTAATTTTATATATAATAAAATGCTTGGGCGCCAATTAATTGCTCGGATTACTTAGTGCAGAAAGATAAATATTAGGATACAAACAACTCAGTATTGAATGTAACATTAAACAATAGATTTTATTAAAGAATGACACAACAGGAACAAGAAAAAAATATTTAACAAAATTTAATAACAAATTCAAAACAATTAACAATAAGAAATAACGACAATTAAACAGATTTACTTTGACAATTTTAAAATTATCTGAATTAATTTATAAATTAAATTGAATTCTATTGATTAAAGCAGCTGCCTTCGACCATAGATAGGTCATAAAATTGGTGAGAATAAAGATATGTGCAAAATTAATTCAAATAATATCGCTCGCGTTATCTCTTTAATCTAGCTAATATGATATCGGATTGGAGGCCGTAACTCTAAATTAACAACAGAGATTTAACCGTAATTCTGCGCGTAATTTCTCTCCACCAGGTAGAACAAAAACCTGCGTAGAGCTCTTGGAATTACAACCAAAGCTTTTTCGTATTCTCATCCGGATACCGAAATGTCTGTCCGGATGGCCTTGGACTGATCCACTAAACCAGTTGTCGGCTTGACTGGTGTTTGTAACCAATAAAGCTGGTACTTAAGGAAAAAAAAAAGCATTAAAAAGAAGTTTTTTTTTTACTACGACTGACAAATTTAAACTGAACAGAAAAATTTAACATCTACTGATTTAAACAGAAAAATTTAACATCTACTGATTTAAACAGAAAAACTAAAAAAAATTTACTAAAAAATTTTCGAATAACCCAAAAAAAAAAAAAAAATTCTATTACGGATATCCATGGCTTAACCATGTCGATGCCGGTTCCTCCGCTTCCGGACTCGTTTGAAGTTTACGATGCTTGGATACTGTTTGGTAGGAAATTGTGGTGCAGCCGGAATTTTTACTGCTAGTTCACCTGTTAACTGGACTGGAGATCTACTGGACTTTGAAGTTCTTCATGACCTTGAACGATTCCATGCAGATAATAGCCGCTGCTTCTTTGATGATTTCTATGTTGGCAAAGATGCCATTTTTTTTTTTTTTTTTTTTTCGTTTTATTTGAGCACAAGTTCTCTGTTGTCTTATGTGATCGAACGACGAACATTGGTGTTCTGCGGTAGATTTCTGTACGGGCTGACTGGTACAGACCTCAGCTTCATTTTTTAAAATGACCGGTTCTTCCTGTTATTTGCGAATAAATTTACTTATGGTATTTTTAGCTGGCGACTTACTTAAGTCGGTTTATGGTTCTGTGAAAATGTGCTGGTTTTCGACAGTTTGAATCGAATATAGAAATTCCACCGGCATTTCAGCGACTGCGTCTTCTTGCAGCTAAATTTCTGATTCTGATTCTTATTTTGATTCCTGTGCGGATTCTGGTTCTGATGCGGGTTTTGTTTCTGTGTCAGATTGTATTTCTGGTTCGGATTCTCTTTTCAGAAAAAGGTTTACGCTACGAATCATAATTTTAAAAGTTCGCGCACATGGCTTCGGATCTACAAGAAAACTGATTTTCGGATATTGTTGACTGATTTTTTCTTGCTTTTCTTGCTAATATACGCCATTTGTAGTAAAAATTTGAACTATAACGAGCCTGACTTCTTTTCTGAAAACTGGTGATATTCTTACAGCTACCAAATGACTAGTTCTCGGTTTTTAGTCTTTCTGTAAGCTCTCCAATTCACCAATTTCTCTAAATAAATTTCTGAGAATATGAACATTACGTCTTCGTAATTATTGACGATATTCTGGCAGTAAATTTTGTTGATTCCGCGATAATTCTTCTTTTGCTGTCATCTTATCACACCGGCGTATCAATGTTTGTATGGCAACGATGTAGTTGTGTCCCTTTTCTCTAGGATACTGAAACCTTCTATAGATAACATGTTCGAGCTGAAAGTAGTAAACTTTAGGCAGAAAATACGCTTGAAAATCCTCAAAAAATCTTCCCATTTGTTCCAGAGTATTTTGTTATTTCGGTACCATAAAAGTACCGACTCGTTAATCGTTTCTTGAATAGCTGTCATCATCTGCGCATCCGTAAAAGAGTATCATTCTTTAATTCTGAAACATGTTCGAGGAAATCTACGGAAGCTGTTCTCTCATCAAATGCTATATTCCACTTTATAGTTGTGTTGCTGGCAAAACGTATTTCTATACAGCTAGCCTTCATGACTGGCTTTGTCGGGATTTGCGTAGATTTGTGTTGTTTAGCTTCTTCCTTTCGGGAACCTTTCAACGCGAAATTGCGCAGTAGTTGGCGGAATTCAACCTCGGTACCGCTGTACGAGAGCCCATACTTCTTGAGCTCTGTTTTCACCTTGGTTTTAATGCAGGAGTCGATCCAATCCAAAATTATCTCCTGATAATAGGAGCTGACATCTACCATGAACAATTTTCCATTTCCCGTTGCCATGGTTACTGAAAACAACAAAATTAAACCGCAACACAAGCAAAACAAGATTTTACATTTGAAACAATAACGAGTAGATTAATAAATTTTTATTAAAAAGTCCCTGCTCTGGCGCTAGAATTTGTCACAAGAAAAAATTAATATAAAAATAAAATGTTTAAAGATGAAATCTAATCAATAAATTTATTTAAATTAACAATTAAATGTAAATTTAATATTAAATAAAATGTTCGGGCGCCAACCTATTGCTCAAATTAACCCAGTGGAAAAGGATAAATTTCAGGATACAAATTAATCAGTTTTCAATGTAAAATTTTACAAAAGAATTTATTAAAGAATCACACAAAAGAAACACGAAAAAAATATTTACCAAATTTTAATAACAACCTCAAAACAATTAACAATCAACAAAAACAACAACTAAACTACTTTGCTATGACAATTTTTAATTTATCTGAATTAATTTATAAATTAAAAATAATTCTTTTTATGGAAGCTTCTGGCTTCAGCCAGACCGTTCATAAGATTAGTGTTAATTTAGATAAATGCAAAATTAATTAAATTAATTTCGCACGCGATATCTCTTCACTCTGGCTAATATGATCTCAGAGTGGAGGCCGTGACCCTAAATTTATAACAGATTTAACCGTGATTTTGCGCGTAGTTCCTCTCTATCAGGTTAAACAACAACCTGCATAGAGCTCTTGGAATAACAACTAAAAATTTTTTGTTTTCTCACCCAGATACCGAACTATTTGTCTGGATGGCCTTGGACTGACCTCCTGGACGGGTTGTCGGCTCAACTGGTGCTCGAGCTGACTATCTACTTGGCTTCCTTCTTGATTTCTTGGTTTTCTTCCTCGGAGTGCTCCATCAGATTACCTCCCCGGATCACTTTTCTTCGAAGTGTTTCCCCGGATCACTTTTTTGCTTGGACTACTTCCAAGATTTGCGATTTTTTGCGGTCTTTTAGCCTCACCAGCTGATTCTGTATTCGCGAGAAATATTTTGTGCAAAAACTTCCATCTGTTCTTGCGATTAAAAATTTTTTCAAGAACTTGTTTCTGCCGCATATAAACTCGAAAAAGGAAAAAAAAGTCGATACCGAGATCCAAACCCGGGCCGTTGGAATGTTAAGTCAATAATTTAGTCACTGGACTATAGCTGACCAATAAATTTGTTTGTAACGAATCTAGTAGGTAATTACAGTGAGAAAAATT
>NEEE01003113.1:44341-56030 GCA_002278615.1 Pogonus chalceus
TACACTCGGACCAAGCGTACAAAACGATTTGTAGCTGATAGCGAGAATTTAGTGACAAAGTAGGCGCTTTACAAAGAAAAAAAAATTATTTAATTTTTAAGCAAATCTTTTAAGTTGAACAAAACAAACTATAATTTAAATTACAAATAGAAAAAAAGACATCATTTTAAAATAATAAAATAAAATAGCTTGGGCGCCAACCGACTGTCCAGATTTACTCACTGAATACGGAAATAACCTGGGTTACAAATAACTCATCTTCATATGTACTCGTAAAAATTAGTTGCTTTATTTAGTGTTAAGATTGCAACAAAATATATTAAAAATTAAATAACATATTACACTATAATTAAATATAAATATTAAATAAATAATAAACAACTGTCTTAAATTCATACTAATTACTACGTGAAAATGAAATATACAATAATAAATTAAATAATCTAATTAAATTAGGGTTTTCACCAGTCTTGATTTAACTTCGGGACTCCCAAAATCGTACGATCTCTCCCGACTCCTAATTTTAGTTTTTTAATTCCCAATTTTTGTAAAAAAATTTATAGAGTAAATTAGTGAAGAAAGCAAGTAAAGTATTGTCAATTCCTGTTAGTAATATGTTTGTAGAAAGAATTTTTCTATTATAAACAATTTGTTTAAGTGTTTTAATGTAAAAGGCCGAGTTATGTGTGAGAATAAATTATAATATAAATTGTAGCGATATTTAGTATTTATAACTAAGTCTAAACAAAAAGCTTAACTGGGAAGCTGTTAAGAAAATACCAAATATAATTTTGAATTGAATGATAATTATAATAATAATAATAATTAAGTTATTTTTTAAAAACGCGTTCTGAAAAATAAAAATATTATCTATTTTAATTTGTTGTAAATTTTAATGTTAAATAAAATACTTATTCAAATTTTGAGTATTAATTTAATAATTATTCGTTTCTAACTATATATTGTTTATATATAGACATTTACACATTCATTAATTTGTATGTACAGACGAGGATAAGTATATATCCCGACTTCGTGACATTTTGAGGTCGCAGTCCTACATTTCTTATACAATTTTTCATTTTTCGTATTAAAGATTATCTAATAAATTTTTAGTTTTATTAATGGATATGTCAGTGTAAAAGACTGTAAAGAAAATCCGTTTTAGTATTTGTAGACTAATTTTTTTAATCGTTGCGAGTCAGATTTATAATTGCTTCCAAAATATTTAATAAAATTTCTGTCAAATTTAAAATCATCGTCATTCATATGATTGCCTTGAGTTGATTAAAAATTGAAGTGTTCATTTTAATACCTTTAACAATATTATAAAATGAACAAGTGTATACTTGTCATGCAACATTTATAACAAATTATTCAATGCATTAAATAGAATTTTATTTTCAAGAATGTCTATATATGTAATCGTGTAATTTTGCATTATTAAAAAGAAATATATTTTTGAAAGATATTGAAGGTCTTACTGATCCAATGCATAGTATAGAAAAAATTATTTATTTCATATTAGAATTGAAATTGGATGTTTCGGACCATGTGGTCCATCATCAGCTACATAAATAGATTTTTGTTTTTGAATACAATCCATATTGTTATATATAAATTTCTTATTAATTTGATTATATTCAAAAACAAAATTTTTTTATGTAGCTGATGATGCACTACATGGTCCAAAACGTCCAATTTCAATTCTAATATGAAATAAATAGTTTTTTCTATATTATGCATTGGATCAGTAAGGCTTTTAACATCTTCCAAAAATTTTCGAAAATGCATATTTGATCCTTTGAAATTCAAATTTTATAAATATATATATATATATATATATATATATATATATATATATATATATATCACTATCACCAGTCACTATCACTAAATCACTAAATAGTATAAAACAAAGTCGCTTTCTCTGTCCCTATATCACTATGTATGCTTACATCTTTGAAACTACGCAACGGATTTTGATGCGGTTTTTTTTAAATAGATAGAGTGATTGAAGAGGAAGGTTTATATGTATAATAACATCCATTAAATAGTGGAGAAATACTTTTATTTTTAAGGTTTCAACGTTGCAGGCTTAGATTTGAGCGTTGACTGTTTTTCACATGGCCAACTTNCGTCATTCCCTTCTATTAGTTGTTATTCTTTTCCAGTTTATAACTTTCATAATTTTCAAATCTTCTTCCAAACTGTTAATCCACCTTGTTCTTGGTCTTCCCTTACTTCTCTTTCCTATTAGCTTTACGCTTAAAATCAATTTTGGTAGTCTGTTTCTATTTAGTCTTTTTATTTGTCATAGCCACCTTATTATTTGTGCCTTAACAAATAGCATAATGTTGGGGCTTTTATACGATTCCTTTAATTCTTTGTTTGTTCTTCTCCTCCATTCCTCTTCAGTTCTTATCCCTCCATAAATAGCACGTAACATTTTTCTTTCTTATCTATTAATTTTATCTTCTTCTGTTTTGTTAAGCACTCACGTCTCACAGGCATACTTGACCGTGGGTCTTATAGCTGTCTTGTATATTCTTTCTTTGGTCTTTTTTGACACACGTTTTGGTTTTATAAGCTTTATCAGACTTCCGTACTTCTGGTTACTTTTGAAATTCTCGCTTGTATTTCTTGTCCTTCATATCCATTTTCTTCTAATTTTATCCCCAGATATACGTTTCTATTGACTTTTTCGAAGACATATATTTTATATTACTGTTTGTTGTCAAGATCAGATTATATTCATAATCGGATAGCTTTTGGATCTGCCCCATCACCATATATTTTATTTTATTTTCGTTAATCTCGAGTTTAAATTTCTTTGCTTCATGTTCCATTCCTTTAGTTACCTTTCTAAATTCTTTTTTTTTTCCTGTTATAATTGTCAGGTCTGGCTGTGCATTGGTGTTCTTTATTAAAAATAATCCCTTTGTTAATTATTTTGCTATTTCTCAATTTTAACTCCAACGTCAAGTTGAACAGAGTTGTCGATAGAGAATCACCTTGTCTAAGACCTCTTCTTACTTCAGAATCTTGCGATTCGTCCCTGTTCCATGTAACTTTATTTTTTGTTTTCTTCAAAAGCATTTTTGTTATTCTAATAATTTTCTTTGGGATTTCTAGTTGCAGCATTCCTTCATACAATGTTTCTCTCCTTATTGTATAATGTGCTTTTTTGAGATCTATTAATAGCACGTGTAGCTCGGTTTTGTACTCGTAGTAAGTAACTTGGAGTTCTTTAAGGGCAAATATTAGTAGCTCTGTTGCTTCTAAAGGCTGCTTGGTATTCCCCCAGGATTCTTTCAGTGTATATATTTAACCATTTTCTTCTTATTTGTCTTAATATTTTATAGCAAGTGTCTAACAATTCTATACCTCTATAGTTTTCACATCAAGCTAAATCACCTTTCTTATATATTGGACATATTAAAGCGTTTGACCAGTCTGCTGGCTTTTGTTCTTTTTTCCATATTTGTTTAATCATTTCACTGGTTTTCTCCTATAGTTGTTTACCTCTTTTTTTAGCATTTCTGATGTTATATTACTTTCTTCTGGGCTTTTATTATTTTTTAAAGTCTTTATTATGTCTTTTATTTCTTTTATTGTTCTCTCGTTTCTCTCGTTCCCTTGTGATTCCATCACTGTCTCGTTAAATAATTTATTAAAATAATTTTTCCATTCTTCCAAAATTTCTTTATTTTCTACTTTAAGCATACCCTCTTTGTTTTTTAAATAAGTTTGTCTGATATAAATTTCTTTTTTTTTTGCTTCTTGATAGAAGGACCTCATCCCTTTATTTTGGAAATTTTCCTCTATTTTTCTTATTTCCGTTTCATTATATTGACGTTTGTTTGTTCTGCATAGCTTTTTCAATTCTTTTCTTTTTTCCTAATAGTTTATCACATGTTTTTCATTATTGTTCATTAGCATAAAGCCTCTTAACTTTTTCTTTTCTTCTGTGATTTTTTCGCATTTTTCATCAAACTAGTCCACTGCTTTTATTTTTCCTGTTTTTTCTGGAATTATTTTTTGGTTTGTGTTTGTTACTATGTGCTTTAATTGGTTCCACATGTCTACAATTTCTTCCGACATTTTAGTTTTCTTCAAGCCTTTGTTTATTTCATCTTGGTAATTTTCGCTTACTTTTTCATTCTTTAAACTTTTGATTGATAATGGTGTTTTCTATTAAATTCTTACCTATAATTTTAACCAAATAATAATCGGAGTCTGCCTCCGCTTCTCTCATACTTTTTAAGTTCAAGACATGATCAATTTGATTTACTATTCTGCCATCGGGTGACTTCCAAGTTCCCTTATGTATTTCCTTTCTTTGTATCTGTGTGCTTATTACCATGTTTCGCTCTATCGCAAAGTTAATCAGTCTTTGTTCATTATCATTCGATATTTCGTGTTTGCTATAAATACCAGCTACTCTTTTTTACATCTCTTTCTTTCCAATCTTTGCATTACAGTCTCCATTCATTCTCCAGCATCTCGTAGAATATTTATTTTTCTTCATCCTCTTTATCTTCTGAGGAGGCATGTACGTTAATAATACTGATATTACAATTCTTTTTTTTTAATCGTAAAGAGCATAATCTATCAGAGATAGGGTTAAACTTAATCACTTTATTTTATATTTCCTGCTTCATCAAAAAGCCAGTTCCAAGTATTCGATTCGTTCCACTACTCTTAAATAATATCATGTTATTTATTTCATCATTGTCAGATCCTAGCTTTTTTGTCTTTTGTAGTGCAGCTATATCTTTCTTATACCGAATTAGTTCCCTTACTACCTGTTTAAGTCCCCCAGCAACATATGTTTCTCTGACATTCCATGTTGCTAGGTCCATTTTATCTCTCTTTTATTTTTTATATTTTCTTTTTTACAATCGATACACTTTTTCATTATAAAGTTTGTTTTTCCTTCATATTCCTTCTCGTATCCACTTCTATAGCCTGTATCGTGATCCGTTTATCTACAAGCTCTAGTTTTTTAATGCTCTTCTTTGGCTATTTACTTTCTGCAATCCTTATTTCTTTTTGTTCCATTCCCATTCTTCATTGTTAATTATTATTTTTTGGAAGCCTATTTTTACCTTATTTCCTGCAATTTTCCCTTTTTTGGCTTTTTTCCTAATTTTCGTTTGTGTCTCCCTCTCGTCTTTACTCATGTCATCATTTATAAATAATTTTAAATTTTCCAACTTGTTAAGCTTATTTTTATTTTTTATTATCTCTTTTTTATCTGTTGTATTTTTTAGTTTTAGCAGGTATAATTTATTGCTTAGCTTTCTTGCTCTCTTTGTTGTTATCTTTATTTGCATGATCTTAATCATAAAGTTTTCTATTTCCTCTTTTATCTTATTTTGATCACTCGTATCTATTTATATTCCTAGTATTACGACATTGTTTCTTCTTCTTTTTTTTTCCGACATCTTTACTCTTTCTTCTGTTGTTTGTTATCTTTTCTGAGTTTTCTATTTCTTTTCTATATTCGTTTTGCTCTATTCTCATTTCTTTCATCTCTGTTGAATGGTTTTGTAGCATGTCTAAAATCCTCTAACTTGGCTTCCTTTTCTCGCCCTTTTGGTAATTTAAATACTTTTTTACTTCTGATAGAAATATTTTCTTTGTCTTCCAAGCCTCTTTTCTTTCCTCTTTCATCGGTTGAATACTTGTCCTTGTCCATAGTGATCTACGTTTCCGGTTTTTATTATTTACAATTTAAGCAAGTTGCAATGAATGAGCAGTCCGATTCAACCTTTCAAAGACTAGCTTACTTCTCTACCTACCAAACCTAATTCGGTAATTTCAAATTCTCTTCTTTCCTTTAACACTAATTATAAACTTTCGGCAATACTGCTTCCCCTCTTCTCACTCTTTGCTAAAGATGGATCAGCTGTTCTCAGTCTAACCTCACACTTTTTGCGCTGTTTCTTGCTTTGATTTCCAATGACCTTGCTATTTTGGCTGTTATCCTTATTTCCAAATTAAGCCTTTACCTAACTTTTTTCATTCACCGTATAATATGTATTTCATTTCACTACACCCCTCTATTAAAAAGTTCAATGTAGGTGTAAATTTCAACACCACTTAACAAGCTTAATGACATCTATATACCGACCATATATATATANGTGTTTCAAGGTTATGCTTTTTATAGTAATGAATATCGCAGAGTTTTCACTGAAATATAGTAATACCACAGTAAATAAAAACCAGTAGCGATCCTAATTTTTCTATCTTTTTCCCGCTTACCAGATCAAATAGTTTAAAATCACTCTCTTAAAATATCGTTTGAATGACCTCGAGTTGATTGTTGGTTGTGATCTACTGATTTTTTTTAGTGTAGTTGGATATTCCATACAGAAATTTTAGGTGGAGTTTCAGTAGTTTCAATTTTATTGTGATATTTATTAGATGTCACTTTGTCATATTCACCAAAATACTGAATAAGAGTTGCGCAGGTAACGTTGGTGCGAGTAGCTTTTACACTGTTTTAATATAAAGTTAAATATTTTACTATACCCCGTCACAACCAACCACAACTAATGATCATTGAAACTGAATTCTGAGTGTCGCAGGCCTGGTAATACATACTGGAACGCGCTCTGGCGACGGTAGCGTGAGCCGACAGAGACAGCGAGTAACGGGTCTTGCTTCTCCGTCATACAGTCCGTTCCAGAAGTATTTTCAAGACTTTAATATGTTAACGCAAAACACCGGTTCGAATCAAAGATAAACAGAGATTCACTTTTGTGCCGTGATGTACGTCGCGTGACTATAGTTGACTTGTTGGTCGCTGACTCTCTTGGCTCGCTTTCTTAACCCAGCGATCATAGAAAGTGCGCGTTCCAGTATTACTATATTTCAGTGAGAGTTCTGTTCAGTGTTAAGAGAAACATTTGTGAATTTATGAGGTTAGAATATCAATGGCTGGAAAAAGTATTTCAACTGAACGTATATGTATTTTATTCCTGTTCTATTAAACCAGTAAGGTAAAAATACTTTTAAATCCATTTACTTTGAATTTATAAAAAAAAGTAATATGCACCAAAACTTTCTCTTAACTGTAGAAACTTAAAATGTATTAGTGATCTTAAAAAGCTAATTATAGATGATTTTTATTTATTATTATTTTGTGTGGTACGAATAAATACAAATTTTTTTTAGCATATTTATGGAATTCGCATTATAAAACTCACATTAAGAAGAAGGTTTCTGTAAATAAACGTAAAAGCACTGATTACAAATTGAATTTCTTGAATTTCTTCTCGTTTCTTATAAAAATTACATTTATGAACGCGTTAATATTTAATTGCCATCTATTCTTATCTAATTTACAAATGGTATATTTTATCTCATGAATTTAACTTCAGAATACATTTAAAGCCGTTATTTTATAATTATGCAATTTATACATGTATTAAAATATAGTACTAACAATATTTTTATTTTTCTTTGATTCTTATTATGAAAAATATCTTCAATTATACGAATACATGAAAAATAATACTGGGCATAAAATTAAAAAATTCAAATTAGGACAAATAGAACATCTTACAAATCAAAAATTTTATTTTCTACAATATTGTTGTAAAATAATTTTATTTTAAATAAAAAACCAATATTAATTTTTATAGTTAGAAGTTTAAAAGAAACTGTTCTGAGAAATAATTTAAATATTTTTTTTTAACTACGCTTCTACATAACTTATTATCAATAATCTATAAAATTATTAAAGAACAATTCTAAATGCATTGTTTTATTTTGAACTCAATTACATATGTTTATTTATTAACTGAGCATTTTTTTTTAAGATTTTATTTTTTAAAGTGATCTTTTTGCTTATGAACAAATTCTTAAATTATATGAATCCTTGAGAAATAATACTTTGTAACAAGAAATCATATTTAAATAAGGACTATTCGATGCTCAGTTTTTTTAAAGTAAATGATAAACGAAATATTGTTTGTCTAAATCTGTATATTATTTTCTGTCTGCATGCGACTGTGTCTCAATTGCAAGTCTCTCAATTTCTTGTCACTTTTGTCTTCCCAACCATCTACTCATTTCCCTCTTACCCTTATATTCATATTAATTGTAGTGGGGAAAATTCGTAGAAATAGTAACTAAACTTTGGCGGTACTTGTGTAACATACTCATGCCTTTAAAAAAAATATGTTATCTTTTCGATGTAAAATAACACTAAATACTTTTAAATTTACATAAAATAGTTGATACATATTACATAGCATAAAAATGATATTGATACATACATATATAATACAAAGCAAAACAAATACAAAGAATAAAACAAACACATAAAATAACAACTATTTACAATATATAACATTAACATATTTAGTTTCTATTAACACATTCCGTATCAGTCTCAATCGGAAAAACGCAAAGTCTATTTACACCGCGTTTTGTCGTTGTACTTGCAGTTCTAACTGTGATGACTCTCATGATGTCATCTGTTTCTGGGTGAATATATGTTATTCGCCCTAGCTTTTACTGCAATGGCGAAAGATTTTCATCTCTTAGAACTACCATAAGACCGACCTTTATTGGTTAGTCAGCTGGTTGTTACCATTTGTTTCCAAGTTATATTTTTACAAGATATTCTTTATGCCACCGTTCTCAAAATAATTGTTTTAATTATTCTATTCTCTGCCATCTGGAGAGTCTATTGTCTGATAGTTGTGTAGACATAAGTTCTAATTGTGCTGTTATGGTATTTGTAATTGTAAAGTGACCTGGTGTTAGTGCTTCCAAGATCGTTGCTTAAAGGAATTAGAGGACGGAAGTTCAACTAATGTTAAAAATGTATGCATTTCTTCTATCATTATTAAAAGAGAACCTATAACTCTTTCAAAATGTTTTTAAATGCTTTAACTCCGGCTTTCTAAATACTTTCTCTATAAAGTAATCGTGGAAGGATAAATATCCACTGTACGCTTTCGTCAATTAAATGTACTATGACCTTTGATTCATATTCATTTGATTCAAATAAGTTTTTAAGATGTTGTTATTCGCGATTGGCGCCAAAAAAAATAGTGCCATTGTCCAAAAATATATGACTGACTCTTCCAAGACGCGCTATCATTCGTTTTAATGCATTCAAAAAGCTTTCCGCGGTACAATCAAAAACCAATTCTAAATGAATTGCCAAACAAAGACTATTACATAGGATTTAACGGTTCTTTTACTACAACCGCGTTCTTATTTTACAATTATCTGACTAGCATAGTCTACTCTACACTTTAATAATGGTCTATTTTTTTTACTATACTGCGTCTTGCGATCGACCAATATGTTCTGCGTACTGCCAGTGTAGCTAGTGCCCCACTGTGTTTATCCTTTATATGGATATCGCAAATAATTAATTTTGTAACAACATGATTTTTCGGTAATAAAATCGGATGTTTTGTTTTATACGCTAATTTTGAATTTTGTAGACGTCCTGCTACTCTTAAAATATCATATGAATCTAAAAATACATTTAACGCTAGTAACGGACTTTTGCGATCAAATTTTTTATAAAGTTTTAGATTTTGAATATCATTTTCAAATTTATCATTTTGTACTAATTTTATAATTCTTACATGAGCGTTTTTTAACTCATCAATTGTAAATAAATTTTTATTCACGCTTGATTTTTTTGCTAATTTATTACAAAATCTTAAACAATAAACTACCACATGTTTTAAATTTTTATACATATATATTTAGTAAATTTATTAGGCAATGCAAATTCTGTTTTAACATTGATTGTATTTAAGAGGATTTTTTGTTCTTCCGGCATATTTTTTGTATAATGAAAATATTTGATGGCCAGTATTCTATCTCTTTTAATAAAAACGGTGGTCTGTGCCATCAAAATTCAGGAGATTTTAATTTTTTTGGATTTAAACCGCGTGCTATTATGTCTGCTGGATTTTTATTAGACCAAATAGGTTGCCATTGCCCGGATTCCGTTAGCGATTGAATTTCACTTACATGATTACTAGCAAATGTTTGCCATCGATTTGGAGAAAATGCTATTAACGCTAATGTTATCGTAGAATCACACTATAAGAAACAATTATTACAGTTGATTTTAAGAATGTTTCTATCTTTTGCAGTTAATTTGGCAAGTAATAATGCCGCGCATAATTCAAGCCTCGAAAGTGTTATTTATTTAACGGAAGCAACCTTTCTTTTCTCACATAATAAATTTACCGTATGTTTTCTATTTATTTCATATGATGTACGTACATAAGAAACCGCGCCATATGCTTGTTCACTAGCGTCGCAAAATACATGTAATTTTACCTTTTAATAAAGGAAGCTTTCTGTTACTTTACGTGGAATTTCTAAACTATTAGTCGATGGTAGTTCAGCTAAGAAGTATTCAAATTTTTTATGTAAATCTATAGGAACCGTTTTTTCCCAACCACATTTTAATAGCCATCATTTTTGTAATATTATTTTGCTTATAATAATACCGGACCTAAAATACCGATTGGATCACAAATATTTGCTATAATGCTTAACGCAACGTTTTTTGTAATTTTACCTGGCATATTTTTTTAATTTTATGTCGTAATCTAAAAAATCATTAGCGCAGTTCCAATTTAGCCCTAACGTTTTTGCAAATTGAAACGCAATCGGAGCTGGTAAACACGACTGTGATTTTGGCATTGCACTCATGGACTGAACTGAACCTGAAGTTTTTCCCCAATGGTTGGCCCCAGGTTAGCGTTGGTTGAAATAGAATTGTTATCGATACTGTGGATTGACTCTTCCTGGTGAAGATTGGACCTGGAGCTGAACTGAAGTGGTNGTGGATTGACTCTTCCTGGTGAAGATTGGACCTGAAGCTGAACTGAAGTGGTAAGTTAGCTGGCCAGTGACCGAAGTCAAAAGCCCTGATACTGAGTTTTGCATAACCTTTTAAACCCCATTGCATCATTTGGTGGTGGTAGGCGAAAACCGAGATCCTTGATATGTAATTCACATGTGGAATAAAAAAAATTAGTGACGCTAAGTTACAGAGCTAATATTGTTGGCTACACGTGTGCATGCAGCTTTGTACAGTGGTGAATGGTAACAAGGAAGCTTAATACGTTAATTATGTGTAAAATGAAGAGAGTAAGTGACGCTTAGTTACGAAGAAAATATGATAGAAGCTTATCATATTATGAACACTCGCCGATTCGATAGTTTTATCTGGAATGAGTGTAAGAGAGAAGGTTGAACGACTTATCTATCGTAAACCCCCACTAATTTCAAACTAAAATCGTGGTTTCCTTTTTTCTTATTTATATACTAAAAATTAGAAAATTAAGTTTAAATTTAATTAATATTTATCATTAAAAATCAATATTTATTAGTTGATCGGAGTATGTAATTAGAAAAGTATAAATTTATATAACTGAACTCTTTTAAAAAATATTTTGTTTTACAAAATTTTTTGATAAACCATTTATTTCGTATTTAATACTTTCCCCTGTTTTTTATAATTTTTTACTTATTTCTCCTAAAAAAAGGAACCCGATAATGTTGTAGGCACCTTTTTAAGTGGTTCTCGTAGACCAAATATATAAATACATAAACAAAATAAAAAAAATAATCGTTTTTCTGCGTGATTTAATCTAAACATTTGCGTATCGTAATATTGCTACGT
>NEEE01003115.1:8432-26109 GCA_002278615.1 Pogonus chalceus
AAAAAGGCGCAAGATAAAAAACTAAGACTTATCGTGAAATCTCCAGTTGTAGGAGATTAACAATTGCTCCAACGTTGGATGATGGATTGTTGCCCCAATTCCGCATCCATTCTTGGAAATCCACAAACACTACCGTACCCGAAAAATATTTAATTTAGTTAAATTATAATATCACTTATTAAAAACGCAATTACTGTTTAGAAACTATATATGAAAGTAAAATAAAATATTTAGATGTTAACGCTTCGGCCGATCACACTAAATTGAAGGAAATAATGTGAACATCGGTTTTTATTCTTTGTATCTTCTTTTAATTGAATTAAATAAACTTACGTAAAATTATTTAAACACCATACGACCATACGTTCAATTCAGGGTCAAAGAACAATTTTATGAATTTTTATGATAAAATAGAAGAAAGAATTGATTTTAAATACAAAAGTACATTTAAATATACAATAATCAGGTTTTTGTTTATTGAATATTGTTTATAAAATATAAATATAATTCTTGCTAAAATAATATCAGAAATTGTTTCACAAAATAGCTGTAAGAAACAGTTTTTATTTTCAAAATAGAAATGATCATAGATATATACTTAATTATGTTTAAAAATAATCATTAAAGTTTAAAAATTATTTAAATAAATTAACAATTTAACGTAGAAATAGCAATTTTTTAATTTATTAAAGACAAATATGTGTGACTCACATTTTATGGAGCTCGATCAAACGGTTTAGTTTTTACATTTAATTTTTCTAAGTTTTTGTAAGTATTTTTGAGTTGTCTCTTTATGAGGGGGTCCCAGCGGAAAGAAAAAAATAGGTTTATTTTTAAAAAATGGAAACTAGGCAACACAGAACCTTTTTAAAGACTTAAACTTTTGAAATTGTAGCTGTAATTTTGAATTTTTGATTTATTTTAATTTATTTAAGTACAATGAATTGCTTAATTGTTGAGGACAGTACAAATAGTATTTAAAATTATATAAATGAAAAAAAAATAAAATTTTTTTTTGCATATTTTTGTACTGCTTTCCATATATCTTATTTGTTAAAAATCACCAGTAACAGGTGGTCATTATTTTTTAAAAAACGTATTTCAAATAAAAACATTTACTTATTATTACGCAATACTATTGCTTCTTGACGTGGATATGGCATTTGTTTTCAATGGCAATATTTTATTATTATTATTATTATTATTATTATCATTTTGTTACCTTCTTACTAACTTTCCAAATCAAAAATTGCCATTAAAGTTATTTCAAAGTAAGTATTGTTTAATATTGCATAAGTCAGAAATCACGCGAATTAAGTAAAAATTGGTAGAAAACTACCAATTGGAAGAGTCGTAAAGAAAAATGCAAGAGAAAAATGATAACACGCCTTGTCCTAACTAAAATCAAAAAACATTTTATATTTCGCCTAACAGTTGTAAAAAATGTACAAATTAAAGTTTCCAAGAGAAGAATAATATAAAAAAAAGCCATAATGTATAAAATATATTTTATTAAAATTAAAAAATAACATCTCATATCAGTAACATTAAACAATGTTTCATCGTTTAATTTATATATACATTAACTCACTCACACAGATTTTTGTTTATCTATATATAATATAAATGTTTAATTAAATAGATATATGTATATTTATACAATGTAAATAAAATATTTACAATAAGAAAAAACCGAAACATAAATCGGTAAACATGATCAAATTCTTAATATTTATATAATAAAATATATAAAAAAAAAGAAAATACAAAAAAATAAGTCAAAAAACTTTTAATTTTAACTGATATAACAAAAAATTTAATCGATTGTAGCACAAGATTGAATATTTTTAATACAATCCGTTATTAGAATTTTGTAACATGGATATCCATTCTTTAAGTAAATGCACAATGATAGCGCAAATTCTACGAATTTATTAAAAATTTCGTCTGGTACAGTTTCATCTAAAACTTAGAAATAAAATATTAATATAATATTAGAAGATTAATAAAAATTAAATACCTTGTTTATGTTTTCTCAAAAATGTTAAAAATTCATCAATTTTGTGTTGAGCTTGTTTCTGTAACGAAAATGAAAAAACACTGATCCAATATTTGATGATTATATTCAAAGCTTCTTCAATAGTATATGGAGGAGGGTTTTTAACAATTCTTAACCAAATATTATCGTATGCCTTCCGCATTTCAGATTCTACTACATGTGATAATAAATTTGTAAATGTAATTTTGACTTTATCTAATTTTTTCCTATTACTATCAGCAATAGTTTCAGTAATTTTTAAATTATGTAAATTGTTTATCATTTCGTTACTATGGTAAGCTCGGACTTTATGTACAAGGGCTTTATTTCGTAAATTTACATCATTTGATAATAATATCTATAAAATATAAGTTAATAATAAAGTATTACTTTAATTTATATTTTTTAATCACTTACAACACATTTTTGTTCTTCCATAAGTTGTAAACAACAATGCAAAATACCATCATCTGCATTATTACTGGATAATTCTAATTTAGATGCTTCCAAAACTGTTTGTCCTATAAATTTTTGTAACTTATAAAGCAATAATATATTTTTAATTAATTAAAAATACCTTTAAAATATGGATCTTTTTTAGTAAGTTGTTCATTTATATATCCAACTGCCTTACGGGCATTTCTATATATTTGGGATTCTTTTGATTCTTTCATATAATCTAACTCTTGGATTACCATCCAAGGAACTACTATAGTTACTCGTCCAAATTCTAAAGTTAAATTTTTATATTATGAATTATTTGCAGAATTTTATATTAATTGTTTTAAATTTACCAGCAAATTCAGTTGTTTGTAAATGGCTTATTACATTAAGATGTGATATAAATATATTTGTATCAACAACTACAAATACCCCTGAAGAAGATGTGCTAGGAACAGCAGCATCATTTAATAAATCAATTATGAGTAATTTTTTGTTATAATCAATTTCTTTTCTAACTTCATTTATCTGAAAATTATTATTACTTTAATATTTTCATTTTAATATATAATTACTTAAATTTATATTTTTATGAATATGATACTTAAATAAATAAATTTAGTGTACATATAAAAAAATAAAACAATAAAAAGCATCACTAAAGAGAAAAAAATTAAATATTACAGTCAAACTAATACGCTAAGAGAAGTATCATCATTTTAAGTATGAGCCAAATATTTTTGAATTTATTGTTATCTAATATTTAATATTTACGTAGCAGTTAAATTTTATTTTCAATATTTTTAGGGTTGAAAACTTGGACTTCATTGAAGGCCATTCAAATAAATGGCTTAATCTACACATTTAAAAAAAATGTTCATGAAACTGCTGTGGAATTGAAGATAAGATCTTCTATCAGAACATACTTCGTGTATTTTTAAAGAATAGCTATTAACTACCCTAAATATATCAAAATCATTATCACCAATATCATTTTATGAGCAATGAGTCTCTAAAAAAAATTTACAAGTGGTGTGGAATAATATTAACTCTAGATTCTTCTAAAAAAATTAGTTGAATTAATGCCCAATCAACTTAAATGTATTATTAAATAATTTTTTTTTTTTTGTATTATATAAAACTGTAGTGCACACCACAGAGACATGACAATATTAAGAAAAATATATTGTCGCTTTGTAAACAAGTAACGAATGTATTTTTCGAAATAAGTTAAGACGTACTTTATAATTATTTATAAGTATGTCATCGTTATGAAGATAAAAAAGATAGTTTCGTATGTCGAACAAAAACATTACTTATTATTACGCAATACCATTGCTTCGTTGCGTGGATGCGGTATTTATTTATAATTGAAATATATTATTATTGTTTTGTTAATTTCTTATGAACAGTCCAACAAAATAAAATAATGAATATTTTGATTTACTTAATAAAAATTTTAGAAAAACTTTTAGTGTATAATTTTGACTGTGCCCTACTATATGTTAGAGTATTAATAAATGTATCAATAAACTTTAAATATACAAACGCTTGTTAATCAAAAATAAAATTTACTTTTGAAACAATTTCTACAGTTGTACCATTCCATTCTAATTTCGAAGTTCCAAACCAAAAAACCTACAAATATTATTACAATTTAGCGCTTTCCATATGATTTCTTAATATTTTGCGCTTCAAATCGATTTCTGGATAATTTGGTTGAATACCTCCAAATTTTTATCATGCAAATATTAATTCAAATAAATCAACTTACATTACTTAAAATAGTTGCCTCATCAATTGGTACCCATTCCATAGAATTATCAAATTCTTGATCAATTGATTGATTTGTATGTGTTGTGACTGGTGATTGTACATTTAAACTACCCGTAGAATATTTATAAAGTTTTAACCTCGCCTGAAGTAAAGTTGTTGAAGAATTCGAAGGAGTTATTTCTTTTTCAACAAAGGTACTATTTACAGATGAAGAATTTACAATATTTAATTTGGAATTTATATTTGTATCTCTATTATCATTTGATTTATTAAGTCTGGATTTTATTAATTTTTCCATTTCAGGGCGTCTTTCTTCAATATTTTTTCTAAGATTTTGTAATCTTCTATTTGCGAAATTCCCGTCAGCTGAAGATCTTGTGATAGGATTATATGAAGAGTTGTGTCTTTGTGATGAAGGGGATTGGTCCTGATATTCATAAGAAATTCTATTAGGTAAACTATGCCTGACTAGAGATCGTTTAATAGGTGGTTCATCAAAACTGTTTGATTCACAACATCGTTTAACAGTTTCCTATTAGATAATATAAAAAAATTAAAATAACAACGATAGTTACATAAGTTATATCAAACTTACATTTCTGCGTAAGGGAATTGGGTTATTTGATATTTGCGAACGATCTACAGTATTTAAACTTTTTCTAGCAGGAATTAGAATTTTTCTATTATAATTGAATGACATTTTCCCTCTTGTTTTGTTCACTTTAATAATAACAATTTAGGTTAAACAGTTTACATACCTATAAAAATGCCTTTCATTATAAAATTTATATTAATGTTTATGAATGTAATTTATTACCCCAATAAATATTAAAAACTATATTAATTAAAGAACTAATAAAATAAAATATTACATTTTATTATTATTGTTCAGCTTTTATTTGCAACAAAAACAACTTATTTTTAAACCAGCCTACCAACGTTAGAAAATTAAAACAATATATTTTTTATTTATAAAAAATGCATATTTTAAAACCTATAAAATATACATCTATAAATATTGAAATAAGTATTATAAAAGAAATTTCAGGTTTTATATTAAATAATTAATAATTATAAAACTAAAATATTTATTCATTTATATTTTTCTTTATACATTTTTCAAGTATAATGTCTAAATCACATTTGTTAATTAAAAATTCATTTACATTTTGTTCCTTAATATTAAATTGTTCTCCAAGAGTATTAATATATACTGATGTTTCATCCGAATCCATTGCTTTTTGTAATTCTTTATCACGAATTGCTAAACTGAAAAAATAATATTTTTGTGTTTATTTAATGTATTTTATAGAAAACATAAGTAAGTTCATACATTTTAGTTAAAAGAACAATAACTAACGGCCATTCTCCTGTTTTAAATACAATATTTTTGGCTGTAAATTCAAAAGTATCAATTAATTGTTTCATATCCGACAATAAATAATTAGGACTCTGTTTTAAAATTTCACATATTGGAGATATTCTGAAATAGTCATTTAATTCGATCAAATATCCAAATATAATACTTTAGTAAAAATCCTTACATTCTATTTAAAGATGTAAGAAATATTTTCTTTCTCATTGGATTAACATCTTTAGAATCTATAAGTGGTAATACAGCAGGAGCACCTTTTACTATATATGATTCATCTTCATCTTTCACAGATTCTGTCTCCGATTCACAATCATCATCATAAACTTCATAACATCCAGAATAAAATGCTTGCACACGTAAATCCATTGTTTCTGCTTCTTTTCGCAGATCTTCATATTTCGGAAGAGGTTTAAGTTTTTTTCCTAAGCAATATCATAAATTATGTTACTAATCCGTTCTTCAAAATAATAAAACGATTGATATCCACATATAAACGTACAAATATTTATTTACCTGTAACAGATTCGTCATATTTTTTATCAGCTAATTCAAATAAATTTAATCTTTTACACATTTCATCATATTGTTTTTGTTTCTTTTCATCTAACTCCAAGTTTTTCTTTCTATTTATATATTGTTTAAAAGATTTTTCAGATATTAATTTTTTTACATATTCTTCTCCGTAAATAAATATAAAAGTATCTAAAGTAAACCATTCTTCGACGCATTTACTTAATTTTAGTTTTATGTCATATGAATCGTTAGGTTTTTGAATAATTCCTGATTTCGATAATCGACTGGCTCTTTTATATGCTGCACTATTTTTTAATTTGTTTAATTTATTTTGTTTTTTGTTAATATCAACTTCATTTTGAATTAAATTATTTTCTACAGGTGCATCATTTTTAGGTTCATTGTTTGAATTTTTTATTTTATTTATTTCTTCTGATGAAATTTTATTTTCTGTTCTTTTTGCAGTTTGATATTTATAAATATTAGATTTTTCTTGAACTGATCCTATTACATTAACATTTTTATATTTAACTGGTTCTGTGTTCTTCTTCCTTTCTTCTTTCTTATAAGCATTATAATCGATTTTTTCGATTTCTTTTACGTCATTAATGTCATGAAATGATACACGTTTCTTTTTAACTTTATCAACGTCTTTCTTTTCTTTTGAAAGTATACTTTTTATTTTTTGGTCCTTTTCAGAAACAGAAGTTTTATTAATAATAGTTTTATCAAATCCTATTGTAATATTTTCTGATGTATCATTAGTTTTATTATCAGTCTTTTTTATTTTATTTTGTGCAGTTTCGTTTATAACAGGTTTTTCAGGAGTTACTTTATTATTACAACTTTCAGGTTTATTTTCAGATTGTTCAGATTTAAAATTCGTAAAATATTCCGCGTTTTCTTTTAAAATGTCCACTAAATTTGGAGTGTACATACTTGCAAAACAATTAAAATCCTTTTCCTCTTCTTTACTCATAGTTATATTGTGGTTTTGTTTATTTTGTTCAGTTTCTACATTTTCAGATTTTTCACAATTCACATTTAATTTATCATATAAATTTTCTGGTATATCTTCCATACTATCTTGAGTAAAATCTGTGACTGATGTGAAACTTTTAGCTTCGTCAACGTCCAATTTTACAATACCTTGATCAATTTCTATTCCCGGTACACCACTAAAATATATTCAATACAATAAAAGGAATTTCAATGAATTATAATATATACTTTTCGTTCTTTGATAAAAGATAAAATTCTGGAATTTCTTCTTTATCACGAAACCATAATGGACTAGTTAACATTTGGTCTTTAATATGACTCCCCGCTTTATAGCAAAAATTACTACAATAATTCTATAATATTTAAGTTAATGTAATATTTAACGCAAATATATTATATCTACCGACCTTTCTTTCACTTATATCATAAACTTTATTTGATTTAGTCGAAATATGATACTTTTTTGCAGGCATATCTGGTATCATATTTGGACAAATTGGATAACCGCATAATTTACTTAAAGCTCTTTCTTCAACAATATCTTGATAATGACATTGATTTAAATATTTTAACTACAATAATAAATATACTAAGGTATTTTCAAGTGATATTTTATCTAACATAAGCTTACACTTTGAAGAAAAACATCTTCTTCAACTGCAAAATCTATTAATTTAGTTACAATATGTAGAGCAACAGCATCACATTGTTTCTGTTTAATTAAAGCTAAACGACGTTGTTTAACGCTAAAATTAATATATAATAAAATTATTTGAATATATATTTTTTAGGTTACATACTCTAAGTCTTTTAATTTTGGTGCTGTTGACTTCTTGGTAGATTTCTTTTTCCGTTCCATTTTATTTAATGTTATCACTTTTGTTATTACAAGTTATAAATAATTAGAACTTATCATAAGTATTTTTAATAATTAACAAACATCACAAACATCTCTCATTACAACTTTGACAGAAATAATATTTTGTTGGCCAAACTGATGATTAGATCAAAGAATATATTAGATGTCAAAATTTGTTAACCAACACGTGTTTTCAAAATAAGACATCACATTTCATTTGTATAATTACAAGTAAAATACAAGTTAATGTAAGTTTTTAAATAAATTAATCATTATAATATTTACAATATTTTTTAATTGCAGTACAATGGCTAAAAGTATAAGAAGTAAACGTAGAAGGAAAATGCGTGCTATTAAAAGGGAAAGCTATGGGGCAAAGGAATTAGAAAGATTAAAGAAAACATTAGCAAACGACAAAGTTAAAAAAGAAATAGATACTGTTATGGAAGATTTATCTGAGGTTGTTACTGTAACAGATTCAAAAACGTTAAAAGAAAATACAAACACTGACGCTGACATTGAAAAAATGGATGATGACTCCGTTAAACATATTTACAATAAGAGAACATTACGAGATCAATATGGTACATATCCAGTTTGGATGAATCAAAGACGTGTACGAAAAGAGAAGAAAACTAAGGTCAAAAAACAAAAGGCTAAAAGCAAGAAAAAGAAGTGAAGCTTAAATATTTTATTAATATCACAATATTTCAAATTTAAATTCAACTTTGTTTTAAGGTAATTTGTAATAATTCATTTTAATTCTTTGATAAATTCATTATATTTATAAATGTAATTAAAGATGTTTTCTACAAACATTGTCCTAATTATGTAAATTACATATGTATATTAAATAATTTATATTTGAAAAACATTTTTTTGTATTTATTCCACTTACAAAAATATAGCTACATTTATTTATTTTAATAAATGTCTGTTATATACCATCTAAACTAAAAAATAATTATTTTTACATTAAAATAAATATACTAATCACAAAAAAAAACATTTAATTACGCATTTATGCAAAAAAAAGTAATGCATATTGAATTTCTTATTTAATTTTCAAGAAACATGCATTTATATTAACTTGTAATAAAATATTTTTAATTAATATTACAAATAACTGAAGTTATATCAATATATATCGAGATAAAATTGTTAAGCAATATTATATAATATAAACATTAAAAATAAATAATGAATAACGATTTTTTTGGTTAACTAAAGGTAAAATAAATTTATATTTATAGAAGAAGAAAACAATGGATATAGATATAAAATTGTATCAATGAAAAATTTCTTTTAATTTAAAATACCTTATAATTATACAAAAAATCTACTTATTAAAAGGATAATATTCTTAACATATACAGATATTTAATAAAATGAAAGAAATATTGCTATTTTCTATGATTTTTATATTGATGAATTTTCAAACTACTACTTGAACAGTAAATCTTAGTACAATATTTACATTTATATACCTTATCTTCACCAGGATGCATTACTTTCACGTGTTGCTGCATAACCCAACGATTATCAAACGATTCGTGACAAATCCTGCAAGAGAAAGTATTTCCACTTTCGTGTGTCATCATGTGCTTTTTCATACTTGTATTTTTGCCTAACAACCTTTTGCATATATAGCAAT
This sequence comes from Pogonus chalceus, assembly GCA_002278615.1. Lineage (NCBI taxonomy): Eukaryota > Metazoa > Arthropoda > Insecta > Coleoptera > Carabidae > Pogonus > Pogonus chalceus. Next base: position 18,091 of record NEEE01003115.1, read on the forward strand.
ATTTTGTTTCTATCGATTCAACAGATTCCGAATGGCTTAAGGCATGCATTCGTAAATTGCTTAAATGATTAAATTCCTTATTACAAATAGGACACGAATATGAATTTTGTTGATTGACACTTTTTTTATTACTTTCAAGATTTGTATGATCATCAAAAATATGTTTTTCCAATTTATTTTTTTCAACGAATCTTTTATTACAAATAGAACATACAAATTTTTCAACTGGATGGCTATTTTTCGTATGCCTACGCAGATTTGTTAAATGATTATACGACTTATAACAAGAAGAACATTTAAATTTTTTATCAGAAGTATGATGTACTTGCATTAAATGTTCATCTAAATTTTCTTTTCTAAAGAATTGCTTGTTGCATGTGTTACATTTATAATTTTTCTTTCCGAAATGTGTCATTAAATGAATAGCTAAGTTGCCTTTCGTTGTAAAAACTTTATCGCAAGTTCCACAGACCAGATTTTCTTCACTACTGTTTAAATCAGACTTTTTAGGTGAACTTGTCGCAGATATACTTTCATCTAACTCGCTATCTGTTTCAACTTCCTTTTTACTTATTAAAAGTTCTTCTTCTTCCGTTAAAAAGCTTACTTTGGGATTAGGAGTTGTTTCTATATTATTATGAACTTTTTTTGAAGCTTTTACATGACTTAACATATGTTTCATGAATTCTTCTTCATTTATATAACGTTTTGCACATTTAGTACACTCATGTAAACTAGTTCCAGTATGAGTCAAATAATGTTTATTTAAATAATATCTTCTTGTAAAACTTTTCTTACATATTTTACAAATATTTTGTTTCCCATTTTTACTGAATTTAGTTTTCTTAGAACCTTTTTTCGTTTCTAAACTTGTATCAATAGTTGAGTTAGAAGTATCAAACATAGATTCATCATGAATATTATAATAAGATAAATCATATTCGCCATTTATTTCATTTTCCAAATGCGTTATTTGTCTTTTCACTCCATTTATATGAACTTTACATAATAACACATCGTTATAATCAAATCCATATTCGTAACGTCCAAATTCGTTAGTTTCCGAACTGGATAAATCACTTTTTTCCAGTGATGTATCAGCTTCTGAATCTTCATTTTCGGATTTTATTTTCGCACGGGTTTTATTATATCTATTTTCAGCAACGCCTACTTTGATTTTCGATAGACGAAATCCGTGTAATTCTCCTTCGCAGTTTTTACATAAATGTTCGGTATTTTCGGTGAATGAACTGAATTCTTTTATACAACGACATGTATATTTTGTTTCGAAAAGGTCCCACTGGTTCAGCGATATACTATACATTGAGACTCCGTCTGAAGATGAATTATTTAATAAATCAGGTGGATTTATATTTTGTATTGATAAATTCTCCTCTTTTATAGAGGTATTATGCAATGAAGAAGTATTTAAAAATGTATTTGGTTCATTTAATATTGAATTTATAGGTGAAGAAGTATTTGTAATAATTGTTTCGATTGTTGGACTTTTTAATTCTTCTTTGATTTTTATTATATTGTTATCAGTGTTGTTAATATTATCAATTTCAATAATAAGATTAAATTTACTGTTATTAGATAAATCGATATTTTTTGTTAACTTTGATGCGTATTTATTTAAAGCATAATTATTTTTAATGCACATTTGCCTAAATTTGTACATTCGTTTAATAAACTTGTAGCAATCTTTGCATATTTTTTCCGGTAAATTATTCACTGGATTTAACTGTAAAACAAATATTTATAGAAATAATAACAGTAGTCCAACCATATTTTATTTGTATATACTTATAAAGCAAAGACGGAGAATAGGAAACAAATCTATAACCTATTTAGAACTTACTATTTCTGGTACACAAGTTATTAGTTTTTCATATACTTTTACATTATCATTATCAACTTTGTTTATATTTATATAAACAGACTTAGTAGATTTAAGGCATGTTCGACAAATTTGTGAAAAACAATACATTTTCTGTAAAAATCAAAACTTTACCTGTGTAATGTAATGTTTTGGCAGGTATACACAGGTATAATACCAACATTAAATAAAATTTTATGAAATAATAGTCCTTTACGACTATTATTAATTGTATTATTAATATATTAACTTGATTTTACTTAATAATTAATTAAATGTCCAATATCTGACATAACATTAATTAGATATATTATAAATTTAAATCCAATAAAAACTTAATAAATATAAAAGTTATTACCTAAGTCACTTATCCAATCGAAATTATATAAACTGAACAAATAAATCCTATAATTTCTATCAATTCTAATGCAAATATTCCTTTATTTTTATAATATTTCGATTTTTACTTTTCACAATTCTTTAAAAAACTAAACTTCATATGCAATTTGGCAACTAGGTTAAATATACAATCAGTTAGGAAAGGTTATGATTTAAAATCTGACATTTGTCAAAGTGGAAATGTACGTAATTTTTAAGTTTTAAAAATAAATATAAAAATGCCGCAAGGTAGAAGAAAAATTCCGTTTAGTGGTAAAGCTAAAAAGGAACAATTAAAATCGAAACATCAATTTAAAAAGGATCGACCAGGTTTATTTACTTAACTACGATTTTAATTCATATTTAATTTCGTTTTAATTTACAGGAAAAACAGCATTCTTAGTCCGTAATTCTGATGATGATGATGATGATGATAGGCCACGATCTACAAAAATCAATCAACAACCTAATAAAAATAGCAGATTAAAATCAAACAGATATGCATTAAAATTTTACAGTGATAGTCCTGAAGAAATTCAGAAAAATAAAGAATTAGCACAAAATGAAATCATTCCTGTTCCTGAAAAGGATTTAGAAATTTCCATAGATGAATACTTTCCAAAAGATTTAACTTTTCCTAAAAGACCAACATGGTCTTATAAAATGGATAAACAAGAGCTTGAACTTAGAGAGCAACGTTATTTTACAGAATATTTAAATGAGTTAGAGAAACATGAAGATTGGAAGAAAATGAGTTATTTTGAACTTAATTTAGAAACTTGGAGGCAATTTTGGAGAGTTTTGGAAATGTCTGATGTAATTTTGTTTATCGTTGATATTAGATATGCAGTGAGTTGAAATTAACCAATTTTTATTTTAATATGTTTCTATATATCTTCGTTTTTAAGGCTTTAATGTTTCCTCCAGCACTTTATGAATATGTTACCAATGGACTTAAAAAAGATATGATATTGGTATTAAATAAAATAGATTTAGTACCATCGGCTTTAGTAGTCGCATGGAAAAATTATTTTAAAACAACATATCCAGAATTACATATTGTTCTATTTACAACTTTACCTGGTTATAATTTAAGAGGATGTCCAACTGAAAAAGCTGGTAAATTTTTATAATAACAAAACTCTAAACCTTATTATTAATTTTTATAATAAATATATAGGTCTTAATATCCGTCGCCGTAAAGGCCGAGTTCGTATGGCAGCAGAAGGAGCTCAAATGATCTTCGATGCGTGTCAATCAATTGCAGGAGAAAATATAGATTTAAATTCATGGAAGAAAAAAATTAACGAAGAAATGTCTACTGAATACGACGATGAAGAATCCCTAGATATTGGTGAAGTTGTTCATTTAGATAAAGTAGATACAACTTATTTCGAACATGAAAAGTTTAAAAATGGAATTTTAACAATTGGTTGTCTTGGTCAACCGAATGTTGGGAAGTCGTCGTTAATGAATGCTATTATGGGTAAAAAAGTTGTTAGTGTATCAAGAACTCCTGGACATACTAAACATTTTCAAACAATTTTTTTAACACCTAATGTCCGTTTATGTGATTGTCCGGGACTTGTTTTTCCTTCACAAGTTCCTAAACCTTTGCAGGTAATATATTTTAATTTAATTTAAAGTATTTATTTTAAATAAATTATATTGTTTTAGGTGCTTATGGGTAGTTACCCAATAGCTCAATTGCGTGATCCATATACAACCATTAAATTTTTAGCTGAACGTTTGAATTTAGTTCAATTATTAAAACTTCAACATCCAACTAACGATGATACTTGGTCGAGTATTGATATTTGCGATGGTTGGGCTAAAAAACGAGGCTTTTTAACTGCTAAAGCAGCTAGATTTGATTCCCACAGAGCAGCAAATAATATTCTCCGAATGACCTTAGATGGAAAAATAAGCTTATGTTTATATCCGCCTGATTATATTGAAAAGAAAGGTATAAATACTTCGTATGAATAAAAAGAAATTAATTAATATATACAATACATTTTTAGCTGAATGGGAAAATCATCCAGATAACAAAATCGTCCAATGGATTAAAGCAATTACAACTGAGGAAGATTTAGGTGCTACATCAAGCAAAATAGATACATATGTGGATGAAGATGATGATGATGATGATGATGATAAATCTGAAACTGAACAACTATCAGAAAATAATCAAAGCGAAGCAGATGAATCTTCTGAACAAACAGATAATGATAATATTAAATCACAAAATATGTTTGCTTTATTACAAAATGAATAAATTGTTATTATTTTTGAAATTAAAAATATGTTGTTTTTTTTTTACTTTGTACTATCAAGTGTCTTACATATCTAAGAACTATTAACCACCACTACAATCAAAGGTAGAAAGGTCACCTTGAAGTGATCTGTCAACTTATTTTCGCCGATACGAAAATTGGAAATGTAAGTTGATGAAATTATTATTATTTAAAGTGTAAATATTATTTAATTACAATTAATTCATTGTTATATTAATTTCTGGTTAAATAATAATTCATATATTTGTAAAAAACATAATTATTGTGACATAATATTGTACTTTAGCCTATTTAAAAAAATAATCAAAATTAATTATATTTTTTTACATATTTTTTAAGATCAGAATGGGTGATAAAGTATTTCATAAATTTATTGAACGTGGGGCCCATAAGGGAAAAGGGCTTGCCGTGTTTACTAGCGGAGGTGATTCACAGGTGCGCAATTTAAATTTAATTTAATTGCATAAAAAATTAATTAATTTAAATTTTAGGGCATGAATGCCGCTGTTCGAGCTGTTGTTCGAATGGGAATTTATTTAGGATGCAAAGTTTATTTTATTAGAGAAGGATATCAAGGTAAATTTAAATAATACGCATATTAAACATAAATATTTATTTAAAAATGATTAGGAATGGTTGACGGTGGAGAACACATCGTTGAAGCAAATTGGTCCTCAGTTAGCAGTATTATCCATAAAGGTGGTACCGTTATTGGTTCCGCAAGATGCCAAGAATTTAGGTAAAAAAATATTTACTTTAAATTATAATTTGTCATTGCATAACAATAATTTTATAATGTATATAGGGAACGTGCTGGTCGCCTTAAAGCCGCTAAAAATTTAGTACAAAAAGGAATTACCAATTTGGTAGTAATTGGCGGTGATGGTAGTTTAACTGGCGCTGATCTTTTCCGTCAAGAATGGAGCTCATTATTAGATGAATTGGTTCAAAAAAGTAATAAATTAATATAATTTATTGATTATACAATTAAATATTTAATTTTATAGATGAAATTACTACTGAACAAAGAAATAAATATAGTTGTCTTCATATTTCTGGTATGGTAGGCTCTATTGATAATGATTTTTGCGGAACTGATATGACTATTGGTACAGACAGTGCTTTGCACAGGTAAATATTTAAAAAAATAATCTAATTAATTAATTAATATACATTTTTATTCTAGAATCATAGAAGCTATTGATGCCATTGTAAGTACAGCGTATTCTCATCAGCGCACATTTATTATGGAAGTTATGGGCAGACATTGTGGGTAAGTTTTTATTCAAAAAATATTTTAAAAAATTAGCCCGTCCGTTCCTTGCAACTATTTAAAAAATAAAATTTATAAGTATTTAGATGCTATTTATTTTTATTATAGATATTTAGCAATTGTTGCTGCATTAGCGTCTGAGGCTGATTTTGTATTTTGCCCCGAATCCCCTCCGCCAGAAGACTGGCAAATTAAACTTTGTAAAAAATTGGAGCAGGTATCATTGTGAATAACAATTATCAATAAAACATAGATTACTCTTGTGGATTTTTCATTTGCTTGAGACTGGCATTAGCATGATATAAAATATCAAATTTGAAAATTTTCGATGAAATAAAATATAAATAAAGTTACTTCATTATGAAATTCATTTAATTTATGTTTTAATTAATATGTAAAGGTAACTTTATTTATTTAAATTTAATTTTAATTGCTTTTTTGAATTTTGCAATCGTTTTTGAGTGGGCTTAAAACTATCTTGCATCATTATTTATACCCCGTTTTTATTTTATTAAACCGTATTAAAATATGAATAAATAAAATTTAACCTTAAAAATGAAACGAATTGGAATATATTTAATTTAAAACAATATATAAAAACTTACGTAATATATTGAAGGGTAATTTATGTTTATTGTTCGAGTTGATTTTGTTTTCAATAACACCACTAAAATTTGTTTAAAATAGTCATTTAGAACAAGAATTTCATAACATACACAGATAATATACACCATTTTGGACGCTCAAAAAAGGCAGCAAATTTAAATTTGTATCATAATTTCTGTACTATGTCGGTAAAAATTTATTTATTACAGTTATTTAGCTCTGGTAGCCGCATTAGCATCAGAAGCCGATTATGTGTTTATTCCGGAAGATCCGGCCGTTATCGACTGGCCAACTAAATTATGTAGCAAATTAGCACAGGTATATTTATAATTAAATATTGCGATACGCACAAAACAAAAATAAAAATAACAATATAAAATATTAATCTTCTATCTACCGATTATAAACTCCCAACTTTATATACAAACAATTTAAATCAAAGTTAACTAATATTTTCTGCTTTAAAATATTAACTTAACTAATAATTGGTTTGATGCGTGCGCTTATTTTATTAACAAACTCTTTTCAAATCTATTTTAATGTTACTGTAAAGTATAATATTTAATATATTTATATAGGAACGTGCGACAGGCCAAAGATTAAATATTATTATCGTAGCCGAAGGTGCAATTGATAGAAATGGACAACCAATTACTGCTGAACAAGTTAAAAAAGTTGTTGTTGATAATTTAAATCAAGATACTCGTATCACAGTATTAGGCCATGTACAACGTGGTGGCAGTCCTAGTGCTTTTGATAGAATTTTGGTAAATATTTTTATTTCAAAAACTTAAAATATGTAATAAATATTTTAATGAATTTAGGGATGTCGCATGGGTGCCGAAGCTGTAATGGCTTTAATGGAAATGGAAGATAATACTGAACCGTGTGTTGTTTCATTAGATGGAAACCAAGCTGTTCGTCTGCCTCTAATGGAATGTGTAAAAGCTACTAAAGCAGTTGCTCAGGTATTGACATTAAACTAAATTTTATTATACCAGAAATAATAAATAATAATAATTTCAGGCTATGGCTGATAAGAAATGGGAACTAGCTGTTGAATTAAGAGGACGTTCGTTCGCCAGAAATTTAGAAACTTATAAAATGTTGACTAGATTGAAACCACCAAAACTAGCTATTGATGAAAGCGGAAAAGGACCGGTAAGTTAATTTAAACACGTAATGTAATTTATTAATATTGTATAATTTTTTATTTTGCAATCAGAATGTTTTAACAAAGGTAATTTCATTTTTATTAAAAATAAAACACCTGAAATATATAGTTATGTTTTATTATATTTCGATTTATTGCATTAAAAATTCATTATATTATATCGTAATATGATAAAGATATTAACTGTATATATCAAAATATTTTATAAAAAGTTGCGGTATTTTTTATGTAGCAAAATACTTTATGGGGGTCGTCGGTAAGTCAGTATTTTGCAAATGAGTGTTTAAATGTTTAGAAGTGATTTATAAATATTAAAAAAATATATATTTTTGTAAGAATATTTATTATTTGCATGTCTATTCGATATTTTTATATTTAATTATTTGTTTAGAAATTATCTAGTTTTATTTCG
>NEEE01003121.1:0-11557 GCA_002278615.1 Pogonus chalceus
GAAACGATGATTTAAATAATTAGCAACATTTCTAGAATTTTGTGCTGGAGATTCATTTTGATGATAGATACCATATTATTACAGTTTATGCCAAAAGAAAATCATCAACTAGTAAATCTTTGAGTGATGTTTCAATTAATTTCCAAAATTTTTATTCAGCTAAATTTTTATAACCATATGTAAATTAAAAGTATGTTTTTGTTAAACAAATAAATGTTGAAACATTATATAAATAAAGTTATTATAAAACATGGCTTTTAATTTTATTTCCATATACTTAACTTTTTTTTTTATCATTTCGTTTTAAACTTATTGTGCAAATAGTTTATTAGTATATATGAACAAATTTTATAGATTCATTAAGATGTATATAAAATTGATATGTTTTACTAAAAACATATTATTGTTAGTTGCATATTGTCCCGCGCAGAGGATAGCGCGTTGGACTTCTAATCTTAAGTTCGTGTATTCAAACCCCACAAGGGACGCTCTGTTTTAAATTATGAAATTTTAATAGTTTAAGATAGCAGGTTATGGTGGCCATAGGATCTACCATAGTTGTATATTTCTAAATACTTTGTCCTATAAAAAGAAAATTATACTACTAAATAAAAAAATTTAAAATTCATAAGAGCCGAAATAGCTTACAAGGAGAACTTTTTATATCGGACTCACCGGTTTTTAAATAAAAAATCAGGAATTTAGTAGAGCTTTAAAATAATATTCTGACATAGCCTATCGACACAATGCTCAATAAATTTTGAGCAAAAATCCCAAAGTTTTGAAAAATATGCCCTATGCTTAAATTATCTGCATATGCAATATCATTTATCGCATATGGTACACGTGGTCGAAGATACGATTCTCTGATGGTAATTTTAATTATTCAATGTTTATCAGCTCTGTTTGCGGTTCAATCTACCCGTGGTTGGTTACGGACTTAAGTTAACCAGAAGAAACACTGAGTGAGTTCCACAGCAGCATCTCTATGATATAGCTTTGTGCGCTGGTCACGGTCGCCGAGAACCTGGTATTCTTTGTGCGCTACAGGCTGGCTGCCGAGTTATTATTGATGTTGTGGAATTTTCGAGGCGTTTACTGTAAGTTGCTTAAGAAAGGACTTATCACGACCGCAGTGAACCGAATCTTCGGTTGGAGAATCCCGGGTGACATCGGTGAGAAGAGTTCAACATATGGAAGAGGCAACGCCAAACCCGATGCAGCCAACAGGAGCAGATAGCAGTCTCCGAGTACCGACCACTTGCGGAGTGATAATCACAGGGTTAACCCAGTAACCCATATTGTATAGGCCCTTAAGATTCCAGATGTACTAAAGCAACTAACATTCACAAAAATACATTCACGTAAATATACTCTCACATTACACGGATCATTTATAGAATAATGAGAATTATTTGGGTAAATTATTCTGCACAGGCAGTAACTTCTATTATTCATTCACTATACTAAAATACGTTTGTAAAACAACTATCCTTTCCTAGTGTGCAGTTTCATCAAAATTACAAATGTTTTAATATGATTGAATAAGGGTAACAGGTTGTAAATTTGTACAAACAAATGTTCAACTTCCCTCTTTGATTACTTAATTTGGCTTTTTATATCTTAAATACGGAATAAGGTATGGTTTNCAGATATGACTAAGTTATCAGTTATAGACGCAAATGTCTACAATTAATAGACGCAAATGTCTGCAAATATAAGACGCAAATGTCTTGGGTCGCAAGTACCCCACAATTATTGATAAAAAATGTATACCGCCGATACTCATATCATATTCCACGAACTGATTAACAAAGCAGGTCGATTCAATCCAAGTGAAGCAATATGATTCCTTGATGATAAATTAGACTCATGTGAAATACTCTCAAAACCATGTTCCTAACCCGATAAAACACATTACAGAAACGATTGTTAAAACTTTATTTAGATAATTGTTATCATTTCAGGTATAATATTTAAAAATAATGAGAATAAAATTACTTTTGAAAGTTTATGTCTTTTATGTACCTTTCCCTTCACCGACAGTTCCATAGCTACTTCATGTCTACGAATCACAACGACAACAAAAAATTAACACAACGTAAAGTAATTTGTATTAATTTTCATTAACTAAACTATCACGCTAAAATAATAATGTTAACATCATGTTAGCAATAATTTCTTTTAAATTTAATAAATCCTATATTTGATTGATAAAAACGGCTAACATCAGAATCATGATAGACACGGGGTAGTGTCCGGTTACAATACTATGGAAAGATTCTTTGCGTTCAAATCTAGACTTAGTATCGAGGAAAACGATATAAACATCAAACAGTTTTTATCGACGTTTTCGAAGAAACCAATAATATCAACTGTTATATTTCACTTAAATAATCCTTATAGGAATAATTTGGCAACTAGAAAACCAAATAGTCTCAGCGAAATAGAAACGCTATTGCAGAATGGTTTTCAGTATCTGCGAAATCACATTCCAAATCAAAAATCAAATACATTTAAACTTATGAATATACCATCCCAAATATTTCCTGTAAAGAAATTCTCTTCTAGACCAGTAAACTTTAAGAGTAAAATACAATCAAAACGATTCGTACCAAAATAACAATATATAAACGGACAAAATGTAAAACCTACTCCAATGTTTACTAAATCGAAACAATTATTTATTAAAAATACATTTAGTAACACTGTTCATCGCCCATTCAGTCTATAGCAACCAAATAAATATATTTCTGAGGAATTATTTATTCATGAAAACAAATAAATTATGAAAATAACAAAACGGACAAGGAAATAGAATTTGAAAACTTAGAAACTAATAAAAGTAATTCTGAACACAAAAAATATTTTTGGATTTACAAAATATGACGATCAGCGAGAAATCTTAAACATTACTGTAATTCTAAACTACAATTCATAAATGTCAAAGACTATTATATTCTAGTTGACACGGAATCATCAATTAACCTTATCAGTAAATCTTACGTTTATAGCAATAAATCTCAATTTAAAAGTTTTAATGAGAAAATTAAATTTACAACCGCGACAAGAAAATATAGTGGTAACGAATTAATAATACTAGAAATAGAAAATCAAAACATAAAAGGCTTTTTACCTGGTTTTCATAAACAGTTTAACGTATAACTTGGCATACCAGCAATAATAAACTTTTAAAATAATTTTAAACTTCGAAAATAATAGTATTTAATTAAGTACAAATTTATTTAAACTTCAATTTTTTAACTCTNTGGTACCCCAAAAATTAGACGCATCAGAAAAAAAGAAATATTGAATGGTAATAGATTATCGTAAAGTAAACGCATAAACTATTGACGATAAATTTCCCATACCAAACGTTACTGACGTTTTAGACAATAGTTTAGATTTAACAAGCGGATTTTATCAAATTAAAATGCATGAAAAGTCAATACAAAAAACAATTCAATTCAGACAAAGGAAATTACAAATTTAAAAAAATGCTATTGAGACTGAAAAATGCACCCGCGACATTTCAAAAACTTATGTACTATGAACTAAAAGAATATATTAATAAAATGTATTTAGTTTACTTATACGACATAATTATATTATGAACTAGCTTACAAGAACATATAAAAAACATCCGGAAAATTTGTACTAAATGAAAACAACATAATTTAAAGATGCAAATAGACAAATCAGAATTTTTGAAAGAAGTTTTATATTAGGGACATATAGTAACTTGCGACGGTATAAAATCTTATCCCGCGAAAGTTCAAGCTGTTTAAAATTTTCCCATTTCAAAAACATATAAAGAGATAAAAACATATCTCGGACTTATAGGATATTACCGACAATTTATTCCAAATTTCGCTAAATTGACTAAAGTCATGACAATATATTTAAAAAAATAGACAAATAATCAATATTGACAATAAAGACTATAGACAAAGTTTTGAAATTAGTAAAAATCTATTAATAAATGCACAAATATTAAAATATCCCGACTTTGAAAAGCAATTTATTCTAACAACACATGCAAGTAACTTCGCGATCGACGCAGTTTTTAGTCAAAATGTTAATGGAAAAATATGCCAATAGCATATGCACCTAGAAAACTAAATGATTATGTAATTATTTGTAATAAAAATCTTTTTTTAAAACATACATTTTCAATATAACAATTTTACTTGTGCGAAGAGCCAAATTTGGACTTTGGGTTGTGTTTAACTCGATTTCTGAACTCGTGAAATGCAGAACTTGTGACGGTGAATTTCAATTTCAAACTGAAGCCACTCGGGGTCTAGATTTCAAAATAGTATTTGTATGCAGTTCCTCTACATCGAAAAGCATTCCTTCGTGTCCGAAAATCGGTTCTTCATATAGAATTAATAGCAGATTCAGTTTCGCGCTGCGATGTTTAGGCCAAGGAGCAGCAGGAGAACAAAAGTTTTGTGGTTTAATGGATTTACTTCCAACGAATATTCAAAATCGCACGAGGCCATAAGCCTTCCCGTTATGGAGAAAAAATAAAATAAAAATGGACTACTTTTCTTTTGAAGTACTATGTTACTTTAAGAAATGAAGAAAAAAGTTATATTCAGACATTGCAAATCTTGTGAGAAAAAGCCGTTGTGCATATGCCTCATCTCTGGCACACAGAGAAACTATATTACAACTCGGTTTCTACTCTGGCTTACCGCCAGAGGGTTCCCGTGCCCCGTAAAGGAGCGGTGTCCCCTCTTTATCGATATATAAATGTCACACAAACTATCAGTGCACGCCTCGGACTCTAAAGAATCAGGTTCCGATTCTTCAGTGATTCCACATGGACCAATTGTTGACGACACTCGCATGGATCACGGTACTGCGACTTATTTCCTTCCGGAAAGTCAGATACCGACTGACTATGACGCGTGTACACAACAAGACAGACGGATGATCGTGCTGACGGTAAAAGCGGGTGTGCATTACGGCACTCAAAATCCGCGATGAACGTTAACTTTAACTAAATACCGTAAGAGCGACAAGCAATAGCTGGGTTTGCATGCTATCCGCTGTCACATTCCGAAGTCGAAGTGTTCCAGTGGTACTAGAACTCTACCCGTGTAAACATTGTGACCTCGGCCTTGCCCCTTAACGTAGGCTCACCCATCATGAGAAGCACAGGCATCCTTCAGTGCGCAACGTCAAACGACTCGAGATAATAACAAACGTAAAACGTACTACTCCTCGTGCTAGGACCAGCAGGCAAAATAGTGTCTGGAGCACTGAAAAAATATTGGAGTAAACTGGATTCGAAGGAGTTTACGTTAACGCCAAATTTATCAATAAAGAGATCACGATACATTTAACATCAAAAATTGCACGACAGATACGTGACAACAGGTCAGACTTGACGAGAGCGGCGAAAGTCTTTTTAAGGACTTCAGGCAGCGACGTTGCACCCGAAACAGTTACCAAAGTAACTGACATTAACATGACTGGAAGAATCTGGAAGGAAACCACAAATTGGGAAGCAGTATCCGTTTCCACATTACAAATCTAATAGCTGCTAAGAAAAAGGAGACAAAGCTATCTGTCGCGTTAGACGGGCTAACCTTCGTTAGCAGAGCGGAACGGATAAACGACATAACTCAACTGACCGACGAATTACCAAAATTCGGAAAAACAATAAAAACTTCTGGGTTCAATTACAATAATTCGCGTAAAAATTAATATTAACTGACGGTTAAGCAGGGTTGTCCGCTTTCACCTCTCCTCTTTAATATCATCATCGAACCGTTGGCCAAAACACCTGGCCAGTTCCATATAAATAGGACTACCGTACCAATACTGGGTTTTGCTAATGCTTTTATATTATTTGATAATGAAAAAAATTACCGCGCGAAAACAGTTTAAATTATTCACGGATGCAATAAGGAAACTGCAGATGAAAATCTCAGTCCGGAAATGCAGTACATATGAAATTGTCAAAGACTACGCACACCAAGCTAAAACATGGAGAATCCGCGACCCAGATACTAGCTAACAAAACCAGCTAATACCATACGCTGATACGCAAACAAATTATAAATATCTAGGTTCTAACTATAGCCCTTGCGCAGGGCTAAATAATATAGACATAAATAATCACATAAGCGAATATCTAATTAGATTTGAAAGCGCGAAGCTGATACCGTGGCAAAACATCGGCATACTTACAACACATTTAATGCCACATTTTAGCTACATAATAATAAGTGACATACCTTCGTTAAATAAACTAAACGCGTTCGACGATATAATATGTAAGTTCATTTAAGAGGTTCTGCACTTACCTCAATAAACGGCGGACGGTATGATCTACTGCTCACCTTCGGATGGGGGCTTAGGTATACCAAAATTAATGGCTATCGGGAATCTGGTTGCGATTGAAAGGCATCTGCAATTGGAAGGAGAGTTGCAGAATGAAGAGACGTTTGTCAGCATTTCTTACAGTACGAAAGTTGAAGGGAAAGCTAAGAACGCGACAAGGCTTTATTGGATGCAATGGCCAATAGCTTACCTCTCACACGCGCAAATGAAACAAATTGTCGCGTAAAAAGAGCGTAGGAAGTGGAAATTTGTTGCAAACTTTAAAAATGGTCAAAATGTGCCGTCTACATCGGCACCATGAACAGAAGTTGAGGAAACTGAAGAAAACTGAATATTTTAAAATGATTTATTTTATAATGATTCATATTTCCTGCGTATATTTTTTGAAAGTAAGCATCAATGAATCAGAATGTAAATAAAAACGCGCCTATTTCAGTACTATGCAGATAGAGCACGGCAGCAGTAATGCTGCTGTAAAATTTGTATCAAATGAATGAAAAAAAAAAAAAAATAATAATAAGGGGTTACTGCCACAAAAAAAAATTGGGAAGAAATAGCACAACGTATGATGGAAGAGGGTTATAATTTAACGGGAGCTCAATGTGCAGCCAGGCTTATAAGTCTAAAAAAAAAACATAAATCCATAAAATACGACAACGATAAGCCCGGCAATGACCGAATAACGTGATAGTTCTTTAAAGTACGTTAAATATGAAGTTTTTTCACTACAATGAAAGTGGACGTGAATGTTCGGCAAGTGAGTAATTATTATTAAAAGAATTTTAGTATAAATAAACAGCAACATTTGATTTCAGAATATTAATATTAAAAATTTAATTAGTTTTAGATTTCGGGGTGTGTGGTGTTATTTTCCGATCCGCCCCGAAAGCAATTCTTTTGTATGAGAGAAGAATATCCAATACAATTGCTGACCGAATGTGGCAGCATTGTAAGGAAGTTTATGTTAAACGCATATGGTATTTTAAATATTATTATTATTTTTCTTGTTTCCAAAATATTAATTATTATTCTTATTCTTACAGAAAAATTAATGCAAATGAATTGTTTTTTTAAATATCCATGTTTTTTTTTATTTATCTTCATACATGCTAATAATATTAACTTTCATTATAACCATTAATTTTACCATTAATAATATAACATCCTTTATAAAATTTTATTGTTAAAATTCTAATAANCTGCGTTTTTTTTTACATCAATATATGATTAACATTTGCCCTTTTCTAATTCCATAGTTCATACGGTGCTTTATTTACGGCTTTTGCTCTTTTCTGATTCCATTGTTTTCAATAATTGCATTCTGCGACGCTATTTTGTTCTGGAGAGTAAGGCGCTGTAAACTGGTAACTTGAATGCTTTGGAAATGATGAGTTTTTCAATTTTCTTCTTATGCAGCGTTCACATATTTCTCTGATTCCACGGTCTTGAATTTTTATATCCGAAACAAGTTTCTTGCTTTGAAGTAACTTTAAATCTTCCAGATTTCTGTGGCGTGTATTTTGACAATTTTGTATATGTTCTTTATTCTTTGCAGTTAATACCTTTTGCGGGATGTTTATTATGTACAAGTTCGTTGACTGATTTCCCGTAGCCACCAATATTTTATTTTTTAATATAGTACATCCTTGATCCTTAAATTGTACAACAATATTTTTGTCTGTTAACCTTTTAACTGAAACTAAACTTTCAGTAAGATCTGGCACATATAAAACATCCTGAAGCATAATAGTAACTTCCCAATTTTTATCATCAAGACATTTAAATTTTCCATAACCTATACTCATAACATTAGCTCCTTTTCTATTTGCTAACATGATGTCAGGTAAATTTAATTGCCTAAGTTTTTCAAAAAATTCTTTATTATTGGTCATATGGCTAGTTGCACCGGAGTCAAGGTACCATATATCTTTGAATCTTTAACTTGATGGGTGCTGAAACATATAAAATTATTTTTCTCTTCAATTTTATTAACATTTTCTGATTTCTCCATATTTGCCTTCCATCCTTTATATTTTATACAGTCATTTCTAAAATGACCAAATTTATGGCAAAAATAACAAACTTTTTCTGTGATGCTCTAAACGTTGTACTTCTAACTTCAGTATCTGGAACACGTTTCCTTTGTCAATGAAATTACCTTTTACCATATATAATATTATCTCTTCTTCTGGTCTACTCTCTAGCACTGTAATTAATGTGTTGCATGATTCTGGTAGGCTGCTAAGTAGCATATCAACAAGAAGATGATCCTTAATCTCCTAACTAAGTGCTGTTAACT
This sequence comes from Pogonus chalceus, assembly GCA_002278615.1. NCBI lineage: Eukaryota > Metazoa > Arthropoda > Insecta > Coleoptera > Carabidae > Pogonus > Pogonus chalceus. Next base: position 8,657 of record NEEE01003121.1, read on the forward strand.
TATCCACCAGATCTTGCATAGTAATAATATGCTCTTCTAAATAACCATTTTTTACAAGCTTTAAATTGCAAATTTGTCGCAACAATTATATACTTCTTTTGCAGTCTTTCCCTTACGTATATGAATGAGTTGGGAATCTTCAGCAAGCAAACCTATGGTAGTACGTACTCCATCATCTTTTTGTTTCCATGCTTTTGCTTGGTTTTCATCCGTAGGCTTGGTTGAACTCACTTGGGTCCACAAATCTTCTTTTATGAGAAGGAGTTTCATTTTAAATTTCCATAGTTGATAATTTTCGTTAATAATGCAAGTCCTCATGGCTTCTAACATTATTATCCTCCTTTTATGATTATATTGTATTTAACAACAAATACCTGGGCCCATGACCTATTGGAGTTTATTGGACTTTAATAAACTTTAATAATGTTATACACACAACTTGAATATTATGACATTCACTTATATTCCTTTTATTAATCAAACTGTTATCATAACAACCATAGCTTATTATGATAAATACTTAATATTGCTTTTGCTCGCCTACTTTCTAAGTTCGTAAATACAGATAAACGTTGATACATTTAATTATTCCAACACCTTCCCCCCTCATAGATTATATCCACAGGATATATTTTGCTTTACAAGCTAACATTCTCCTTGGTGCTTCTTTTATTTTGTGGCGTCTTCCAATTTTATTTCTTGTTCTTTTGGTGCATGAGCATTCTCTTTACATCTATATATGCGTAAATGATTAACATTTGCCCTTTTCTAGTTTCATAGTTCATACGGTGTTTTATTTAAGGCCTTTGCTCTTTTCTGATTTCATAGTGTTCTATTATTGCGTTCTGTGACTTTATTTTGTTCTGGGGAGTAAAACGCTGTATACTGGGATCTTGAATGATTTGGAAATGATGAGCCTTGTTCACATATTTTCCTGATTCAACGGTCTTGAATTTTTATGCTCAAAACAAGTTTTTTGCTTTAAAGTAACTTTAAATCTTCCAGANTTAGTTCAATAAAGTTAAATGGTTTTCTAAAAATTCTCAAGGAACTATAAAAAATAAAATTGACGAACTTATATACACTCAAGATGCTGAATTTGGGCAGTTTGAGAATTTAAGATGATTTTTAGGGCGCGCTAAGCAAAATAGTCTTATATTTGCTATTCGAACAGTACAGCGGTTCACCGAAGAAATCTTCTGATAGTGCATCGCCAAAATTTTTCTATGCAATCCAACGTACCAGCTAAGTGATAGCGAGTTGCTTCGTGGCGAATTGCCGGCGAAAGCTTCGGAGATGAACTATGCATACGAGCGTAAGTTTTAGGCGATCGTGACAGCGCACAACAGCAGAGTTTCGTCCAGCAATGATTCCACCAAGACTAGTAACAATAACTCGGCAGCCAGCCTGCGGTGCGCAAGGGACTCCAAGTTCTCGGCGACTGTGACAGCGCACAAAGATATAACGTAGGGATACTATAATTGAATTCTCTAAATGATCCTTCTGGTCAACTGGATTCTGTAACTGGTAGATTTAACTGCGAATATAGTTAATAAACTGGAATGATGATGTTGACGCAGATTGCATGGATTGAACTGGACGGTAACACTCGAATGCATAGTCGTTCGCCGGCGCGTCGCCAGCGCTTCGCCACTTCAAGTGCATTGCATAGTCAAATTTCGGAATAAGTTGTCGGCTAGACGCCAGCGATTCGCCACAAGTTAACATAGCAATAAGTGGCGAACCGCCAGCGAAGCTCAGTACCATCTCCAATGCATCTTCAGTATATATTTTGCAGTGAAGTGTTAATGTTGGTTTTTATTTTTGATTAAAAATAAATGATATTTGGTTACTTATTCAGTTTGATGAATTTGAAGATAATGTTGTACATTTACCTCGGCAGTGTATTCGTGATAAAGAAAACTCCATCGAATTTTTTTCGAATGTGGATTTAAAACGACGTTATAGATTTACCAAGAATTCAGTGCTAGAATTTATATGGCCGATTAGGGCAAATTTACAAAAAACTTAATAATAGCGGTTTATTATAAGTAAGGAAATTAATGGAGAGATTGATCTCTCCATTAATTTCCTTACTTATAACATTGCTTTTTTACGCAAGAGGAAATTTTCAGTTAAAGTAGATTTAATATAAAACATACATATATGTTTATTAAACTTTTTTTTCAATCTCAGATAGTTCGTGGCTATTTACTTGGCATTAATCAGTCGTATGTGTGCAGGATTGTCAATAAAGTTTCTAGATTAATTGCTGCAAAAGCGCAGCAATACATACAACTTCCAAACAATTTGGAATTTATATACCAACAATTTTATGAAATTGCCCAATTTCCATCTGTTTCTTGGGGTATTGATTGTACCTATACACAAATAAGAAGTCCAGGAGGTGATATGGCAGAGATATTTAGCAATAGAAAAAGAACATTTTCTATAAATGTACAGGCAATTTCAGGACCCAATTTAGAAATTTTTGACTTAGTTGCGCGGTGGCCTGAATGAGAACACGACAGCACTATTTTTAATAATAGTAGAGTCAAAGGCCGCTATAAAGGTAAAATAAGAAAAGAATATTTGTTAGGTGACAGCGGGTATCCTTTTTTGCCATGTTTAATGACTCCGTTAATGAAGCCTTTAACAAGTCCAGATAACAGATATAACAGAGCCCAAATCAGAACGAAAACTTTTATAGAAAGAATGTTTGGTGTATTAAATAGAAGATTGCCGTGTTTAAGTCGAGTGTTGGCAAATAAAATACATACAGTTTGTATAATAATTGTTGCGTGTTGTTTATTTCATTATATTAGTATTATAGTAAATGACGATTTACCTGATGATAGTGATGATGAAGATGATTATGTTACCGATAATGATGACACACTT
>NEEE01003127.1:4295-14833 GCA_002278615.1 Pogonus chalceus
AGTGTTTAATAAATAATCTGTAAGAAATTTTTATTAAAATAGTGATTATTAAGATTCCAATTATTAAAATTTTTATATAAATTAAAACTAAAATAATAAATTCTTAAAATTATGATAAAAACATTTCTTGAAAATTCAAAATTTGTATGTGTATTTCAACAGAAAGATAAAAATTAATTTAATGTTTTAATATTCGCTCGGGATTATGATTAACTTCTATTTTCAATCCAAAATCTTAATTTTACAAATTAAATTTAAAGACAATTCATTCTTTTTTAAAAATTTCTTTCTACATTAAATAAAGAGAATGATTTTGATTCTTATATGATAAAAAGACTCTAAATGTTTCTGGCTTCTTTATTTTGGAAAATAACAGATAACAGCCTTTCAAAGTATATTTTGTACTTACATTGATATCAATATAATTTTTTTCGATATATTTATTGAAATACAAAAGTGTTGTTATTTATTTCAAGCCTTCATTCTTCTAATCTTTTATCATAGACTGCTTGTCCATAACTCTATAAAACAAGTCTTACAACCAACAATGTAGTTTTTTATTTAAACACTTTGTTACTAAGTTGTAATGTACCGAATATCTGTGTACAATAGTTTAATTGTTTTATAATGTTATACANTATTTCACATTATTTTATATCTTACTTTTAAAAAATTACAATAAGCTTTAAAAATAATATTTTGAATAGATTTATAATTTTTATTTATTTTATGAATGATGCATAAGTATATATTTCAACTAATTTGCTAAACTAGAGATTTTATCAGAATACTATATTAAGTATTTTTTATTTTAAAGTTTACAAGAAATTTGAGGCATACAATAGTTACTAATTATTTAGTTTTGAATATTATCGTTAATTATTAAAGTACTTGCATTAAGAACTAGATAATTTTTATGAAATAGTTAATATTTATTACGGCAAGTGCTAAAAAAGTTAGTATTAAGATATCAAAAGCACATTGCAGTTAAATAGTACTCACATGTACATAAGAAATGGCGCAAAAAATGTTAAAATATGAGTGGTACTTTTGCGTGTAAAGTTTAGCAATATTTTATGTTGTGCGACAGGAATATTATTTTCTGTAGGAAATGGTATCCATCGTTCCGTTCGTGGTTGAAATACTTCGTGCAAGTAGCACATACACATACGATAAGTTTCAAAGCTCGACTTTTCACGCTTTAAAGATTTTAGAAACTCGTCGACGTACTTACAAACGGTCTAGGTGGCTTCTACTTTACGAATGTCAGTGGCGTTACGTGAAGGAAATTTCTAATGGATGCCCTACCTCTTTGTCTGGAATGTGTCTGCTGCACTGTGCTTCTTTTTCACAAGAAAAATGTTTAGATTACTTTCAAAACAATGGAAAAGTTTTTTCATTTTTTTTTTCAATTTTTCAGATTTGTTCGTATGTCGAAATAAATCATATAATAAAATTTGGTTTTATGAATGGTTCAAATGTATTTGGTAATGTTTATCTTATTATATTTACTTATAATGTAGATTAATAAGATCTAAAGACAATTTTTAGTGTTTCATACTCAAATTTTAATTTTTAAGGTTATAATAATGAGAAATTTTTTTGTCTGCTGTTAATAAGATATCATGTTACATGAAAGAGGTTCTCTTTTTTACNAGATTCACAAGTTATTCCGAAAATTATTTAGATTATTAAACCTCTTATTGTTAGATTGATTGTTTAGTTGGAAGAAAATGCATTTATTTTTTTATTTACGTTAAAATATCTGTTAATAACTCGAAATGTAATTTTTTGCTATATTTTCGTATTTATTAGTGTTTTAAGAAAATTAAAAAAACTGATCATTAATTTCTAAAAATGAAAAAATGCAAAATACAAAAAATAGGGATAAAACAAATGTTACATTTTGTGAATAAAATAAAAGGAAAATTTAAAATCAATTAATAAAATGTAGCATTGATTGCTATAAACGTTCTTGCAAATAATTTTTGATGATTCTAATATAAAATAAATTCTCTAAATTAAAGATTTTTGGTTCGTACTAACAAAATAAACAATTTAATTACTGGCTCATTTATAAGAAACAATAAAATAATTTAATAATGTAATTAAATTCCGAATAAAAAACAATGTAGTTGACAAATAGTTGTTATTAATATTTGTTGTATTTAACCATTAAAAAAATAAATAAATAATTTAAAAGTAAAAACATGCAAAGACTATATAAAAATAAAAAACCACAGCAACTTCAATGCATATATTATAAAGCTTTTTTAATAAATGAAAGTGAATGTATATTTTGCACACTTATAAAATATCAAAATATGCAAATGGAGTAATCTTACACGCAATAATAATTCAAGTTCAACGTAGCTGTGCAAATATTATGCATGGCCCGTCCTTTCATTCATTCATTACAAGTTTATTACACCGAATTTTAAATTCCGTCGCTCATAAAAATTCAAAAAGGACCGCGCACGTGTTCATGTGACGTCACATGTATGTTTTACGTACTCGCAATATTCCCATCGGTGATATTGTAAGGGTGTTTTACGTATAGATGCGTTTTTTCCCAAATTTTATTCAACATTACGTTTTCAAGTAATACTAGGGTGGAATAACATTTGTGTTCAATTTATTTCAAGATAAACTAGATGTTTTTTAATTAAAAATAGATTAAATATATTTGAAAACATTCTAAACACTATTCTGTAAGATTTTATTGAAGATTTAAATAATAAAATTAAGACATATGTAACTAAATACAAGAAATGTAAGGTTATTTTGATATTCAATATTAGACAATTTAATTTATGCCTAAAATTTCTTTCCAAACTAAATTGTGAGAGTCAGAAGATTATTATATAGTGAGAGTACTTTAAATATATGTTTTCTAGTATATTTAGTATAAGAAATATCATTGTATTCTTAGTTTTTCATTTAAAAACGATTTCTTTTGAGTTTTACATAAAACTGTGAAAAGACACAAGTTAACATTTGTATTTATACTAAGAAAGGTAAGTAATATAGTTCTATAGCAAGTCGTACACACTTTATTAAATTTTTCATATTTATACTAAAAGTTACAACAGTACATGCGTATTATAAAAAAGAACCAATCAAAACAAAATATTACAATATAGGCGTTCCAAATTGTCGTAGCACTTCATATATAAAGCAATCAGTTCGTTCTCACACTTATTACCGTTTGTCATTTAAATACAAACGCTAACTTGTGTCTGCTCACAGTTTTATGCTAAAATTCATTTGAAAAGGTAATAAAATGAGAAATTAAAGCCGACATGGTATAAAAAACATATAATGCATGTAATTTTCAAACAAAAATTGAAATAAATATATTCTTATTGTATACTTTGCAGTTTTGTAGAAAACCTTAAATACATAGTTAAAAGTGCACTCATTTTCCATGAACTGTAGAATATATCTAAATTATTGTAGGACTATATGAGCCGTAATCAGTAGAAATGGCAATTATCGACCGTTCGTCATATAAATACAAACGCTAACTTGTGTTTTCTCACAGTTGTATGCTAATATCGGGTTGAAAATGTAATAAAATGAGAAAATAAAGACTTGAATGTTATTGCATTTAGCCAAATCTATTGTATACTTATTGCAATTTTATAGGAAAGCCTAAATATAAAGTTTAAAGTGTACCCATTATCCATAAGCTGAAAAGTCTGCAAATTATTTCGAATTNTACAAATAATAGTAAAATATGATAATATAGTTTATTGTTTGATAAATAAAATTTGTAAAATACGAAATGCTACGTCTATGAACGAAGGATATCAGAAAATGTAAAGTGACAATATTACACATAAAATATAGAAATGTAAAAGAGTTGCAAGTTAGCCGGCCCACTTCTGAGTCTAATGAAACAAAAAAGAGTTCCATAAAGAAAGTATGGGCATTTAGGGGCTGAGAGAAAGGCGGGGTATAAGTGAATTTTTCTTCAAGAGATTCGAACTTGCAAAACTTTCCATCCGTGTTTGCAAACTGTTGCAAATGTGATTTCGCTATTGTTCGTTTTCATAACGAAGTTACGAAATGAACATAAAGTTGCACGGACCAAGAAATTTTCATAATTATTCACTACTCAAAATTATGTTTATATTTTATAATGTTTTCATAAATGGATGAATTATTTCAATAAAACATCTTTTTTAATAGGAACTATTATTACTTTTTTAGAAATTTATAAACGATTTTGATTCATTTTTAATATTTAAAGATAAATTTCAATTTAATATATACTACTGTTTAGTATTTATAATTAAAAAATTGTAAAATATTATTATGATTTTATAATAAAAAGAGAAGTATTCTCCCAAAACTGATAAATGTCTCTATAACTTTAGTTTGAAACTAAATTCTTTATTCATTTAGCAAATGCTAATATTATTTCCTGAAGTAAGATTTTATTTCATTTAAGTTAAAAATTGATTTTTATTTTTAATTTGTTGTTCTTCTGTCTTAAAGCAAACAAAATATAAGAACTTTTCGATAAAAATTTAAATATTTATTTAAGCATGAATTGATTTAAGACCAGAAATTTACAAATTTTAGGTAATAATGTAAAATTTTTATTGGATTGATTTAAATTTTCTTTACAATACTAAATATTTTGTTAATTTTTGCGTTTATCATTAAATCCTGATTTTTACAGAGTTTTTAACATTGAAATTAAAGATCTCTATAAATAATTTTCTTTCTTTTTCATAATAATTATAAAATAGTTTATACATAAGTGGTTTGAAGATTTAATAGTTTAATCTATATAAAACAAATTATATTTTGAATTTTTCATTGCAAATGTTAGGTACCACTGATTTAAAGTAACAAATAATGAAAAAAGCTAGTAAAAATTTAAAAATCACCTTAATGTACTGTTTTGAAGAAAATTTTAATTAATTTCGATAATACAAGTTTACATTTTAAACTTAAGTTTTCAACCTAAAATTAAAATAGTGATTTGTTACCTATAATTATGTACTTCCCTCCTTAAAATATCAAATATTTTTGCGGTTTTGTCTCTCTTTTCAAAAATAATGATAATTAATATATATTTTTTAATAGTAGTTTTATTTATTTTAATAACCAAAGTTCTTAAATGCAGTATAAATTAATAAATAAATCAAAAAGAAAAACTTAACAGCAAAATAATCACTTTTTGTAGCCCTCCTTCAAGCAGCGGTTTTTTTGTTAAAATGTTTATTAGTTTAACGATTATTAAATGTAAATTTTTTATTTTATATTAATTGTAATTAAAATTTCAATTTTTTGTGTAAGGTAAACTTAGCTTATATGAATTATAATTTTTTTCTTTTACATAGAACGTTTTTATATAAAAATAAGTTTGTAAAATATATTCATCATAACTCATTACATTTTATGCTAATTCATTTATAAAAATACAAAAAAAAACAAAGAATTATTCAGCATACATTTTTAGAGCAGTCTTTAATTCGTTATCCATAAATTTCACATTTTAATTGCGAATAATTTCCTCTTTAATATCAAGCCGCATTCCGTACTTAATAAAATCATTTGCATAGAATCACTGAGCACTGATTTAAAATTACAATTCTCATAAAATCTTCTTTAAAGCTGTAACTCATATACATATGTTATTCCGTACGTTCTGTATCCAAATTAGTACCACAAAATTAATTCCACGTCCACACTGAGCAAAGTGAAATTTTATTTAAAAATAAAAGGGCATTTTGTCCCGCGGTCATGCGTAATTTCAGACGTATCCCACAACGGAAGGGATATAGGGTTAAGGTTGCTCTGTGTGGTTACGGCTACAAACTGAATACTTGCTTTCTGATTAGAGCGAACCTTTTCGATTTACAGGAAATTTCAGCTGTTATTATTTGATTACATTTTTCTTTTGTTAAAAAATATTTCTGCTTCTTTTTTAATTACATTTTTTGAATATACATATATCATAAAAAGTTTATTATATTTATATTAAAATAGGTTATATGAGTATTTTAATGTATTTTAATTCATAATAAATTGTAAATAACAATTAAAATACAAATTTATAAAAGTGAAAAAAATTAAATAAAGGGGGATAAAGCCTAATATTATTCATTTTGCTTTAAAACAATATAAATAAAATATTTTTAAGAAGATTAAAATATCTAAATTAGTATATACAATTGTATTACAACTGAATATAAAGAAATAAAGACAATTAATATGAAAGTAAATGTAAAGATTATAAACTCCGAAAATGAGAAATAAATTCATAGGCGAATAAGAATTTTTTAAATTCTAGCAATATTTTAGAATTTTTTGGATGTTTAACTAATAATTGTATAATATTGTTTAAAAAAATAAAATTAGACTAATAAATAGTTCAAATCTTCTTTATTAATTGAGTATTATCAAATAAACTATTGCTGTTGAATATTTACCAGTGATGCTTTTTTAATTCTAAAATTTTTAAACGATGTTAAGCGACTTCTAATTAAAAATGAGAAAATCTTTAATATATCTAATAGTTGAGATGCTTACAAAATAAATTTTAATATTTAATCAGAAATATAGAATAAATTAAATGCTTTTGAGTTAGCAATAGCTCCTAATTTTAGCGTAAAACTGTGAAAAAACAAAGTTAGCATTTGTATTTATATGAGAATCGGCGGGTGATACGCGCAAAGACTGTTCACTTATATACCTCTGTAGTAAAAGTGACACACCTTATAATTTTTTAAATATTTATACCAAAAGTCTCAACAGTGCATACGTATTCAAAAAAAGAACCAATCAAAACAAAATATTACAATATAGGAGTATCCAAATTGCCTTGGGACTACATATATAAAGCCATCAGTTCGTTCTCCCACTTTTTACCATTCGTCATATAAATACAAACGCTAACTTGTGTCTGTTCATAGTTTTATGCTAAAAGTCAGTTAAAAATGTAATAAAATGAGATATTTAACGCCGTAAAGTTATAAGTTATATTGAAATCTATAAAAAATATACAATGCATGTAATTTTCAGATAAAAATACCGCCCTGAATCATAGTATTTTATATTAAAATAAATATATTGTGCAGGAAACTTAAATACATAGTTTAAAATGCACTCATTATCTATGAGTTGTAGAATATAACATTTAAGCCGTGTATATTACCCATTAAAAGAGGATTTGATAAATCCTAAGCACATTAAAGTAAAACAAAACGATATTACAACTTAAACTAATAATTGAATATTAAATTTATCAAATACTAAACAAACAGAACAAAATTAGAAATAATATAACTAAGTCTAATTGTAAATTTAGAACAAATTAAAAACTTGAAGAGAAACAGTTGTAATGGTATTAACATCTGAACAAGAATCTAAAAGTTAAATCTGTATTTAAGAAAAGATTTATTGTTTAAGATAAAAATGGAGAAATTTCATTAGTATATTTTACTAGTTTTTATCATACATATAGTATTTTTATTATTGTTTATTAATTTATTTTAAACAACCGAATAAATAAAATTTTATTGTTAAAAACACTGTGTTAAGTTAATGGTTTAAGGGAGGCATTCCATATTCAAGCAAAATAAAGGGAGTTAACAGCTTACACAAAAGCACTACGATAGACGACAGGACAGGGTAGGCAGTGAGATGCCCTTGTTTACAATAGTACAACTATGAGTCCGATGCCGGCCTCAATGGCGCTTGCCCTCAGGACATAAACGTTGCATGTTCATTAGTTCTGAAGCGCGTCGTGTCTCTTTTGTATCATTTCAATTATGACGTAATTGCGGCCAATGCCACATTTAAATATGCAAATACTGGAAAATGTATCCCAGCCCACTTTTACTTTGTTACAGACATGGAACAGTATTGGCTTAAGGGTTACATTCGATAATTACATAGTATTTTTTCAGAAACAAAAGCAAAGCTTTAAAATCTATCTATAAAAATATTAACAATAACTGTTTTCTTTATGAATATATTTATATAAATTTAATNAATTAAAAAGAAATAACATATTTTTGTAACTATATGATTTTAATACACGCAAATATTTATTATGATTATTATTTTTATTCAATTTTTGTATTAGAAATACAATTCCAGTCTTATTTATATCATTTAAGGACAATTTCCTCTGATTTTAACGTTCAACTGTGAACAGAAACAAGTTAGCATTTGTATTTATATGATGATCGGTCGGTAGTACGCATTAGAACTGTTGCTTATATAGTTCTGTAGTCATCTGGACACACCTTTTTAAATTTGTTGCATTTATACCAAAATACACAATAGTGCTTACGTATTTTAAAAAAGAACCAATCACAACAAAATATGACAATATAGGCGTATCCAAATTACTGCAGCTACTATATAAAGCAATCACTTCGTTCTTCCACTTACAACCGAGCGTCATTTAAAATCAAACGCTAACTTGTGTCTGCTCTTAGTTTTATACTAACATCGGTTAAAAATGTAGTTAAATGAGAAAATTAATATGAAAAATTATAAATAAAACATATAATGCTTGTAATTTTGAGACAAATGTACTGCTCTAAATTACCCTTTTTTAATAACCGAAATATATGTACTTTATTAATGAACCCCAATAATACTTTTACTTGATAAACATGCAGATATTTTAATGAAATTTAAAACTTTAATTAAAAATTTTATATACCAAATTTTGATTGAAATAATTTATAATTTCTTTTCATATTTTTGTGATTTATTATATTTGCATAAATTTTTGCATTTCAAACATTATCTTTTTAAATTTTTCGCGGATATACTTGCACTAGAAATTATTATTTTTTTAAATGAAACCTATAACAGAACGATTTCTCAATCCAAAGCACCTCTAATCTAGTGGCGTTGCGAACATAACTAACATCTGGGAAACGACATTTTATTGGTACCTCGTTTCACCCTATTAATAAAGTATTTTTGACTGAAATCCTGATTATTTTTATCTACATCTATAGCTATAAATCGGTTGCCAAATTAATAATAGTTCAAATTCGAAATGCATGTAATATAATAAAAGAATATAATAACGTTTTAAATTAACATACGTTAGCTGTATGTGCATTTCGTTTTAACGAATAAAATATATCATTAGTTTAGAAAAATAAACTGTTCAGAATTAAAGAACGTTTTGTATATGAAGATATTTGATTGATTTACTGCCAATATTATTTATACCATATTTTATCAGACCAATCAAGAAATAAAATTTTAATTAAATCACAATAGTTAATAATTTAAAATATATTTTCCAGAAATCAATCAAAATAACAATTGAAATTTTCCGGAAAATCTTGTTGATCTTAGAGACAATTTAGCACCCTTCTGCGGGTGGTGCCCGGGGCATGATATACTCCCTTGCCCCCCAGACTACACTACTATGAAGCAGATATGTGTATATATGTAGGTTAAGCAATAGTATTTTAACGATTAATTACTTTTATTAAACAAAATAAAATCGCTAGATGATGCGATCTAAAATATCTTGAATAAGTTTTAATATAAAACATACAGAGATTCTTTTCTTTTAACTATAACATTTATTAAATGTATTTTTATATAAATGTATTTTTTATTGTATCAATAATCGCAGAAAAATTCAACGATTCTACANTGCGTAGATTCAAGGTGCACCGTTGTCCATAAGCTGAATTTTTGAACAGTTTTTTCTAATTATTGTCTTTACTAATTGTTGTATGACTTTTTCAACTATGTACGTATGATTGATAATATAAGAGCTATGTTGTATCAAATTTTAGTTGTAATCGAGCAACTAGAAATAATACTTTACTGGTGACTATAGGGAATACCATGTAAAAAATATTTTGAAAAAATATTTTAAAATTAAAATTTTAATAATCTATCGGCTTTATTTTGGAACAAGATACTTAAATATATTTATAATACTGTATGGAAATAAGCTGTTTTAAAAATATTTGTGAACTAAGAATTTAGAAATTTTTTTTTTGGTAAAAAATTAATAACTTGAAAATTAACAAAACATTTCAAATTTTATTATCTTCATTTAGTTTCTCATATCATTTTCCATAATTCATATAATTTTTATAAAAATATATTACAAATTAAGTGTTTCATAGTGATATTTTAACAATTGATTTCTTTGTTCTAAATAAGAAAATGTTATTAGTCAGTCATATTAATGAATAGATATGAAATAAACTTTTAATTATAGTTCAAAATTTTAGGAACACATAATATTTTATATTTAGAAATTTTTAACTATTTTGTTTTAATATAAAATAAAAATCAATTAAAAGTTAAGAAAGAAAAATCATACATTTATTATTATTCAATAAAATGATATCGTAATAATATTTTATTTTTATAATGGGGTAAACTATATTAAAAATATAAAAAAATATATTTAATTAATATTTTTTTTATTTTTTCGACTTCAACTTAATGCGAGATACTGAATGGCATATATCTATAATACTGAATGGAAACTAACTGTTTTGAAAATATTTGAGATTTAA